>DWTO01001013.1:0-17804 GCA_018244755.1 Jemadia pseudognetus
TTGTCTCACCAGAACCCAGTGAGAATGATCAGAAGAAACTCGACGCGAAGCCAGTTCTTTCACGAGCCCCAAGCATAGACGAGGTGGATAATATTGAAATGGACTCGGAAGGAAAAACAAAGGATGATACTGAAGTCAACGGAGAGACTGAGACAAGTGATAGTAGAGATCATGTAGATTTAGACAGCTTGAAGGATTTAGACGACGACGATGATGAGATTTATTGTAAAAGTGTTATAGAAAATCCAGATTTAAGGCGGGAGAGCATAGCTGAAATTAAAAGGTTAGCGGAAGGTATTGTGCAGAAAGGCGAGGGGAGGGGCCTCCTGTGTAGTGTTGATAGTGCTAATGCTAATTTGAATGGCAATGATACGAAAATAGACGAGCCTAATGAAAATAGTAGCTCTCAGGCTGTCGTACATCAGCAACACACAAGCGTGATTATAACAAATCCGTCGGTGGACTTGGCACCGTCAGGGTCTCCTGTTTCCGGTGGCACTACTGGTGAGGATTGGCATTAATACTTGATTTGGTCTATTTTGAGGAAGAGACACTTTTCTTTCCCAAAAAATGTAATTGAATAGATTGTATATACATTTTGCAAATCGGTGTGAGTTTTAACAAATTTAATTACAATTCCTACGTACACAAAACTGATATGAACTTAGTGAACAAAACTGTTACCTCTCTTCGAAGGTGGTTATATCTTAACTGCATTTATCTTTGGTAATTATAGATCTGAGCTTGCTCAGTTTAAGCACATAGACCCATAGATTTATTATACATAGCCGAGAAGCGAATCTACCGGACTTAATATTTGCAATTAAATATAGAAGAGGCAAGGAAGTTCTGTAAGGATCGAGATATATCTTACTCGATACTCATTGCCTGTCCTGTAAGGGACTTGTTTACAGATATGTATGTATAAGCACTTGCAGCGAACGTGAGCCCGGCGCGCAGCCCGCTGGGCGTGGTGCGCGAGGAGTCGCACTCGGCCGGCGCGTCCTTCGACACGTTGGAGCCGAGCGACGCGCGCCCCGACACGCGCTCCACCTGCGCGTCGCCCGCCAGCTCCAACGGCGGCGTCTACTCTGTAACATACTAATCGACATTTTATTGCATTGTACTGAGTTTCATGTATTCATAATATCATGTTATACAATAGATGCTTTAGTAGAATAATGAAACTTGATGATTTATTTATTAGTTCGAACCGCTCATAGCTCTAACGTCGTTCCTGCTAAAATTATTTTCCAGAACGAGTTAGTAGAGAGCTTTGCGCTAAACTTGCACCGTATCGAGAAGGACGTGCAGAGATGCGACAGAAACTATCCGTTCTTCAACGATGAAAACTTGGACAAATTGAGGAATATTATGTGCACGTAAGTTCGTATGTTGAAATGGTATCGGTGCTTTCAAAATGTAGGCATATAAAATGATCGACGAATGCAACGGTTAGCGATAATAATCAAGTTCTGTTAAATAAGTGATGTGTCCATGCCCTTCGCATAGTAACTCAAATGTTTCGAGGATAGTACCCTCCGTTTCAATAGTGATTGAAGAGTTACGTAAGTTATGCGCTCCGTAGGTACGTGTGGGAGCACCTGGAGACGGGCTACATGCAGGGCATGTGCGACCTGGCGGCGCCGCTGCTGGTGACGACGCGCGACGAGGCGGCGGCGCACGCGCTGTTCGCGCGGCTCATGGCGCGCGCGCAGGACAACTTCCCCTCGGGGCAGGCCATGGACGCGCACTTCGCCGACATGAGGCGCGTGCCACCGGACACCACACTTCATTCCATTTCGATATTTTTCTTTTAACTTTCTAAGCCAATAATGCTTCTAGTAGACCAGGAGAAGGCCAGATAATAATGTAACCATCGAGGAAGGTTTAGCTCAGTAAAAATCCCCCGTAATCGGATATCTCTCCCAGAGTATCAGGTACCTTTTAAGGTCAAGTCCACTCCCTCTCGATACAAAAAAGTTGCAATGACTATTGCTTTATGGTCGCTCCCTGTACCTAAGAGAATCATATTTCGTCGAAAGATCCTTACAAATTAGCATTTGGTACATTTTGTAATAGGCACTGTACCCAATGCAATATATTATTTGGCCCATCACGATGTTTTATTTTCTTTATTTGGACTGTTAAATTAAACCACAACAAATTTCTTTTTCAGATCCCTAATTCAGGTTCTGGACTGCGAGTTGTATGAGCTGATGCATGCACACGGAGACTACACACACTTCTATTTCTGCTACCGTTGGTTCCTGCTGGATTTCAAGAGGGAATTGCTCTATCAGGATGTAAGAATGTAGAGAGTTATTTAAGAGCGGTTCTCAAGGCCCGTATTCTTGTATCCATGCGGCGTACTTTGTCGTTGATACGAACGACAATGGTTGGTTGGTTAAAGGAATGTACTCCTAAGATTACGATTACTTAGCTTTTTATTTCTAGTACTGCTACTGCTTTATATTGAGATCGTCAATAATTTCTTCAACCGTATACACATATTACAAATGTTGCAAGTAGACAAGAATATTAAACATCAAATAATTAATTAACAGTTGCATTTCTCTACACATATAATTACAACTTCTCTTTCTGTCTCTTCTTTAATGATGAGATGAAATCTTGAATGATCTATTATCGGACTAACGGGTCACTGACATTTATCAAATTTTTTTTCAGGATTTTTGCATATATGTGATTTTGTTGCTTGTTAAAGGTTTTCTCAGCGTGGGAGTTGATATGGGCGGCAAGGTTCGTGGCGTCAGAGCACATGGTGCTGTTCATCGCGCTCGCCTTGCTCGAGACGTACCGTGATGTCATCCTGGCCAACACCATGGACTTCACCGACATCATCAAATTCTTCAACGGTAATGTTTTGAGAATTTAATATGTTAATTGCCTCATTGGTCGTGTTGGTTGCAAGTGCGACTGCTGATCGGCAGGTTCTGGGTTTAATTCTCGGGTTGGGCACAACAAAATTTTTCTAATTTACATTTTCTAGTAGTGGCTCAGAGTCTGGATATACTCGTATGCCCCGATGTATGCCAATAGGCTCACCACCTTTTCCATAGTGGGACGTAAACGTATCTGGTGAAACGTGGGAGTGTTGTACAATCTTCTGCCTACCTCTTCGGTATTACAGGCGTGATATTACGTTAATAATTTTCATTCGATATCGAGCATTCCCACAATTCATAGAAACATCATGATCTAACCACAACGGGTTTCCACAAACGTTGTACTACATAGTTGTATCGTTAGATCAATCACATGCGAATGTGAAGCATGAAAAGCTTATATCAATGGAAACTTGGAGTGCCTATGCATTACGCACTGACAATGAGTTGGATAACACATTGACGTAATATACACTTTCTGTAATATTAATATTCTTTTAATACGTTCTGACTTTATTCTATTTCAACAATTTTTGCCTTTTATTAGATCCATTGACATAGTCTCATTTCTATAATATTATCTACTTCAATTATTGTTTATTACTTTAGCTTTATCTATTTCTATGTATTTGTTCCTCAGTCGTATTAGCGTTTTATCTACATTAGATTTTTTATTTCAGAAATGGCCGAACGTCACGACGCCTCAGCGGTACTATCTTTAGCGAGAGACTTAGTGCTCCAAGTTCAAACGCTAATCGAGAACAAATGAATGAGAACAAAACAGACGAACATCTGAAACTGTTGACGCTGACAAAGATATATCTACTTTATATATTATATTTAGTCGATTATAAAATAATAAGAATACCCTAGATTATAAAAGAGTTCGTATAAAAGAAATATAACATTTTAAAATATTATTCTACTGATAAAATCTGTGAACTGTCCGTATGACACCTTTATTTGTACTGATACATACCTCACAACTATTTAAGAGAACAGATATTTAATATACATTATTTGATTTCTATAAATTTATGTTATAGTGTTCTGACATATTCTAACATTATATCTAACATTATATTATATTATATACCTATAAGAGTATATCATTATGCTTTCGATGTTATTTGAAAGAGGTTATATGTAAGAAGATTATGTTAATGGATACATTGCTTTTGTTGGGTTGAATGTGTGATTTACGGCGATGGTGGTTTGAGGTTTTGTGTAGATGGCACTACTGTGCCGCGTGCGCCGCTCTGTATGTGATGCTACTCTATTGATACCGATCGGACTAGCTGTCGAGTGTTGAGGTCTGAGTAGTTGCTATATACTCGTAATATACAAAGCAATACTTCAAGCGATGCAACTTTTTCTTCATAAAAGCTGTTACTTGGCGGACGATAAAGATACACGATTAAAGGAATGTAGAGAATCGTTTCAGCAGAGTATTTTAATTTGAGATTTATTTTATTAGAGATTTTGGATATGTTATAATTTTTATTGATTCTATATAAAAATACATCTTAACGTAATAATTGGTGAATAATATTGGATTTCAACAAATTATTATCACTTCAAGTAGATGAATAAATTGATAAATATTCAAATATACTAAACGATTTTTAAATAGATATGTTAGCACGTGTATGTAGATACACTCATTTCTTCTACTTTTGTCTGTTGGAGAAATTCCTCAAAGCTTAACTGCGACACTAATGTAACATCTTTATGACTACAAAAATACATTTAACTGTCTTAGTTTGCAAAACTGTGTTTACTTTACGAGATTTTCGAAGACGGAACCTAACGAGATGGTATTAATTTGAGATAATCATTTGAGGGTTTTTTTATTGCTATTTATATCAATAATGATTTTATTCCGTATCTTTCTGTCTTTATTGATCTGCACAAAGAGCGTAACGCTGGTGATACTGAGTCGAGTAAAAGCGATATCTGGTAGCGAGCGGATGAAATACGAGAAAGGGTTCATTAAATGTTTTATTAGCTAAAAGCAGACTTACTGTATTATTTCACTCATTCACGATGATAGGAACAAAGCCTGACCTTTGAGAACTTACAAAATTATCAATTATTTACCTTTAATAATAATGATATCTATCGAGAAAATATTTTAATAGTAGTTTACAAATTTTTATCTCTAAAATGTCTACTTATACAGCGTTATAAGAAATCCTAGAACTAAAATCAATTTATTAGATGAAGTTAAATGTCGAAAAGTAGTAAGTACTTATGTAGTAGAAATTTGTAGTATCATAATAATATATATTGTTATACTAACTTATACAACTATATCGAATATGGAGTATTTAAAATATACGCGGTAATATATAAATATATTTATAATGCATGCTTTGATTTTCGGAATATTCATTAGGTAAATCAAATTAACAATTAAAATAACAAAGGGGACTTATTTGCCGTTTCGGAATAAATTTTATATTACCGTTAAGTGTGAAATAAAATCAATGTCAACTGGGTTGCGTTCTTAACGACTTGACTCCACAGTGACAGCTTATGTAACTGTTCAAGGATTCCCCGTTTTAAGAACAAGAACATTTTTACTCTGTACACCTGTCATAATTATTCGCGTTTAGAAAAATAGTAGGTAATTTTAAAGTTAAACGATGCGCTATTAAATTTAATGACCTATGTTTAAATTTAAAAATTGTAACTCTGAATAACGTGTATTTACCTCACATTCAAGTTAATGTCGTTCACGGTATTTAAAGTTATATAACGTAATTGCGTTGTTGCGTCATGGCGGATAAATTGAGTTGTGAAAAAAAGAATATTGTCCATAAATAATTGACGCTAAATTAATCCCAGGGAATGACCGTCATTATTACGTTCTTAGGTACACAAATTAATAAAGCTTTTAATCAAACATTTATCGTATTCAAAGTACCGTAAATTAAACTTTTATAATATAAATGAGACTAATATTTTGGATCGGCCGTAAGAATATTTTATAGAGGCACAAAAATTTCATAACTCGTAAACACCTGTTTAGTTTATGCTAAAATTAACTCTGGTCGTTATAAAAGGTAGGGAATATTTTTGAATTTGGAAATTTTATTGGAGATTACAATATTAGTATCTAATTTGTATAGCCGTTATCTGTCTGTTGAGATACGAGTATAATTGACTTGTGAGTAAATACGTTTCGTGTCACTAAAGTAATCGAACTAAAGTAGGTGTTCGTCTCTTCGATGTACATTTTGACCACCTGAATCGACTTCATTCAAGTGTTTTGGAACAGCCAAGATTCGAATACGTTAGGAAGTTGGTTGCGGTAGGCGGGAGCTATGACGAAGGAATTTCAGAGTGTATGGAGTTCTATCCGAAAGAACGGGAAGAAAAAAAATTGTTTTTATGCAGCAAAGTATTGTATCTGACATACATATGTGACCCTTGTAATAATTTCTTAGTGTTATTTCATAAGGATAAATTGCTATACAAATATTTATTTACACTTTCAATAATAATGTCCGCTATATTCTTGTATTATCTTTACTTGTAAAACTATATATGTATACTGTAAAATTACAATTTTGTATTAAGGCTTTCTCGATGTTTTGTGCTTTATTCGAATGTTATGTGATTGATATACGCTTAAATTAATACTTATTTACCGGAATGTTGGTACAAGATAGGCCTACGTCCATACATAATGGAGCCAAGATGCGTTCAACAGTGTTATAAACACGTATGTGTCAAAAGTAGTAAATGTCAACCGTAGAAGTATTCCAATAAATGTATTCGTAATTGATGTTTGTATGTAAATCTTGTGTAGCTAAGAATTGTATAAATTAATGTGTCTTTTATCCATTGCATTCTATTCCATTGTATTGCGAGGATTGCATTGTTAATGGATTTTTTCGTGTAACTCTTGTTTTTATCTTTGCTACGCTATCTCTATTTAAAGAATCTTCGACTTTTGTATCTCTCGTGTGGTTAGCGAGTGTGTCAAATGACAGTTTGACTGACAGACTGCCGTCGATAATGACAATTTTAAAACTGATTAGTTAATATCCTCGATTTGTTGTTTATTGACAAGTTTTTGTTGTCAATGAATCACTGTAAGTGAACAATGTATCAAAATATTGTCGTCTTTTACCTACAGACTTTAACGATAATTTAGATTCCATTGATGCGTCCTTGCAGAAATGTTTAAATTTTCTAATTCATTTACTTACACCCCTGATCGGTAATTCAATGTACAATTTTATAATATCATCATAACTTCTACACTTAGTACTTTCTGTTGAATACTGATATCTACACAATTTATTTAAAAATTGTCGCTTCGTGTCATCACGTATAATAATTATTATGTTTATGATTATAAATACAAAAATTATAAAATTTATAATAGTTTTAATTTCTTACGCAACGAACTCATTGTAAAATACTGAAAAGATATCTATGAAAAGTATATGTATGTCTGACTGAATAAAACGGAATAGTTTTTCTTAGCGATAACTTTCTTAGGATCATGGTACGCTTTTGAAACTCCCTGCAATTATTGTTAATTTTAAACCTCCTTATATAACTATAAATACAATGTCTTTCTATAGCTTTCTTTAAGAAGGTCCGCAGGCGAGCCACACGAAAATACGAAATGAATATTGCTCCATAGAGCTCTTAATAAACCTATACCTACAGCGACGTACGTATGTATTTTATTTTCCAGTTTATTATATTTAACTGTCCTTGTCATATATGTCACAACTGAAGTGTACAATCCACCACAATACGAAACAAGCCAATCTATGGAAAAAGCTCTTCAGAATTAAAAATGTTCAGATGAATCGTTTTAGAAATACCTTTTACCAGACACCCACATTTAGTTGAAATTACTATTATTTGTGACTTATTTACAACACGCTTGAAAGTGTCAAGAAAAACAAAATCTATATAGCTTGTTCCTTTTAACGTTCCATCGTACTGGAATGAACGAGGAACTAAAATCATTTATTTCATCTATGGCACTCCAGTATTATTTGATTATTAACGGTTAGAATTATAATTACCACATAAGATAAAAAACCGACAACCTATTACATTCCGCATAATCCTTAACCGATCTTTTCACAGACATGAGCCATTTTTATAAACCGTTGGTTATCATTTCGTATTATGTCCGATTGTATAATTCCGCTGGAACATATTATACATAGATACATATTTATATACAGCATAAAACTAAATCGTACAAGTGTTGATAGTACAATAAATAAGAATGTTTACAATTTGTCGTATCATTGTTTTATGATTATTTCGTCGTATGAATATAATAATACAGTTATAAATGTTATCTACGCTGTTAGTTAGGCATGAATTATAAGAAATAATTATTTTTGTGAAATCGTCATGTCATTAAATATGTTTTCATTTGCGTCGTGTTTTATTGTTCTTCTCTAATAGGTGATGTCCCTTTCGTAATATCTTTAATATTGTCGGCTTCACACAATTGACATTTTCCATGGGTAACCATGAAAATGACTAAGAGCCCGTTTAAGTAATTTATTTACATTTGGTTTAATAACGTATGATCAGTAAGAAGAAATCATAAACATTAAATTCCCAATCCAATTAATTTATTGAAAGAAAATATTCTGCAAAAATTCAATTTGTAGAATAGTCTCGTTTCAAATCTATGGAATAATCGTTTTCGGTGAACGTACGGTGACAGCCGATCCTCATTATCAGTCACCAGTAAAGTTGACACATCTGACGAGTGTTATGAATGTTCAATATATCTCTTGGGGTAGGCAGAGAGGACTAAGTACCAAATATCTATGCATATCATTAAAAATCTATTATTATACCTACGTACTTATCCGGTGTTCCCAACGTGTATAGGTACCTACTGTAAAGAGCCGGGGGTGATAATATAATAATGAAAAACTCATCGGAAAGCAAAATGATAATGAACACGGAAACAAAAGACCTTTGTTATATGTATATTTTTCATTTATTAATTTATTTAAGCAACAGATTATCCATCATTGTTAGTGGATTTCGTCACGAAATGTGTTAAGAACAGAAAATAATAACAAAAATAGAAAAATAATCGTCTCTGTTTAAGATGTCTGATGTCAGACAACTCAAGGAATTCGCTTTATCGTTCATTCTTGTATTAGCGAAATGGCTGTACAGGAAAATCATGTTTACAATTTCGAGGGAAATACCCACTATTGAAATTGCAATAAATTACAAATTATGCGCAATATCAATATGTTGATTTCTGACTAATTATCTCGGCTCAGTTAATCTCGACAGTCCTTGATTTATTGATTGGTATCGGTGTTTTAATTACCTAACATTCATTTTATTTCATGGAAGAAGTGTTGCTTCCTCTGTATCATTAGGTGGTGGCGGGCCTCTAAAGCTTTTGTAATCTTAAAACCTTGTTCTGAAAGTCGTTCCGATCCATTGTACGTTTTAATATTCAAAATGTTCACCCGTATACAAAATGAACTGTGAAGCGATGCATCCGAAGCGGATAATTGGTTGACAGTTGATAATAGGAATTCGAGGCGACCCACAATATTATTTTAAGGTGGTCAATAGAGTCAATAGAGATTGATGAGGAGTGATGTGATATCTGGTGACTCGCCTATTATACCTTGGATGTTAGAACGTTATCACTATTGCTTTCCTAAAATAAAAGCTTTTAACTAATTTTTTACTTCAAAACAAAATTTTTTTTTGGAAGTTTATGTACTCATATGAACCTATATACCATATTTAATTTTACCCGGTTTTATTGGGAGCTGCTTTAAAGAAAAGTAACTTTCGACATGTAAATTTTCGTTTTGGTCCGTTGCTAACCAGATATTGTTTTGTTTATTTTTTATCAAATAGTAATATGAAGATACGTACATTTTGTTTTATATAATAGTCAAAATATTTTTATTAATGGGATTGGAAGTGTCTTGCAATTATTATTATACACACGTTCAGACCCCGAGGTCTGCAATATTCGCGGACTCCCCAAAGTCAATTGTTTCTGCGTAGCTTTCTGGGAATAGGTAGGTATACTTAGTCTATAAAACATCTTCATCTAAATATTGCAATAAAACAAAATTAAGTGCTATTTTTATTCTTTCTTTATTTTATTGTTTTTATTCTACTGTTGGGTAAGTTAGGAACAATAGTTTAATAGGTCTAGTCATATGAATGTTTTATTGTCTTAATATTAATTGCTTAGGTACATAGTAACATAAATAAATAAATTAGCTTCTACTTAAAATGTATTTTCTTATTCGAAGTACACGTACATACACATTTATTTTTAACCACTCATTTTTGCTTTGTTGCAACGTCACAGTAATTTTTGACAATTAATAAGTTACACAACACAAATGTTTTAGTAGAAGTCTCGCTGTATACAAATATCAGTTTGATGTCTCATAAAACTAAAACATGCACTGTGCATCTTCATCAAGATAATAGTGTCGTAAAATTAAAGGTTTAGCTAAATAGTCTTGTAAAATGTGTTTAACATCAGTAATACTAGTATCTAAACAGAAAACAATTTTAATGTCTATCATATGAAACTAACATGTTTTTGGCTGATTAGTGGTGATGTTTTAACCTCAAACACGTGTAGTGTGACTATATTATTTATTGTGTGACTATATCTATATTGTATTTGTACTAAGCGCGTAACATTACATAATACATTATAAATAAATAACGCTAACAACTGGTTCTATACTTTGATTTCTTGTGTAAAAGTCAACTCAATTACTAGTTTACTTATATTCAGAGCTAGATTATAAAAGGGAATTTAACTTGAGAGGTGCTATGTACTCTCCATTCGCAAACAAACAAAGCATTGTAGGTCCTACAGGGTAGCAAACTAATCCGACACTGTCCTCTTCGATAGGTCTTTAGTAATTCTTCTTACAAGTCGCATATTAACATCACGTTAGGTGCATTAAAATATTAAAATCAGTCAATTTGCAAGCATTTTGCAACAATTTGTTCGTTCAATACAAACAGAGGCCATTTTGAGATGTAGAAATCACTGTGAGTGTTATCCTTTACACAATCTTGTGCCATTTCCTCAGCGCAAGCAGTTGATTAAAGAAAATAATATTGTAAACTTGATTTTATCTTGCTTTTCTCAATTGCTCTAATTCAATATATGTATGCTTACCGGCCCGTATAATAAAGCTGTGAATTCTAGTACCTAAATAGACTTTTCTTATACATACTTACATATGATTAATTATTCTTATATTGAACTGAATAAAAACCCAGTCATCATTTTTGAAGTTTTTGTCATGTACGCTAATATTCGAAATTAGTTCACAGATTTTACGTAAGCTTCTTCCTCTAAAGGAAGTGATTTCGACCTATTTCTAATGAATTTAAGATCTTTAAATTACTTTTAAGAGAATCGTTTTCTGTAGATTGTTTTCAATTAGACTATTCTAGTCAGAAGTTTCTGCTGCATTTAAATTCCAAACAAATTCCATATATAGCTGGGAAAGCTAGTTACCAATACAACGAGTATTTACAATTGGTTTAACATTTCTAATTAAGCTTTTACGCATTTTGTTTAATCTATTTCCTTTTTCACTTGTTTTCTAACAGATAATGGCAGTTCTTTGACGTTTACAAGGTCTTTTACTGAGTACGGGAACGGCGAGTAGTTGTGCCAGCTTTTGATTTCATTGAACAAAGCATCTCCTGGACATTCCGTGTCGCGTACTTGTCTGTGTGCGACGAGCTTGTAGTCTGGCTTTATGTAGCCGAGAGCCACCCCGGCCTCGATTAGCTTTTGAGCCGTTTTTAATTGCTCAACTGGCGGAACAGCAGCTGAAAAAATATTTCGTGTTTTGTTGATTCAAATGCAAGATTCAAAGCATAGCACAATGCACAGCGAAAAGGACAAATTTTTTGTTTGTCTCACGAACGATATATGTATTTATGAATAAGCAATTATCGGGACACTTACATCTCCAGTCTCCGATGAGACAGATGCCAATGCTGATAGTGTTGAAATGCAACGCTTGTGCGCCAATCGACGTCCAGCCGCGGCCTTCGTAGGCCATACCGTTGCTGCCCACGGCGAAACTGTCAATTAAAACGAATACATTTGTTTATTATACGTTTCTCTTGTAATCCTTTTGGTTTGTTTTATGGAGTTAACTGCTGTGTTTTTGATATTTATTCCAACTTGATATTAATTTACGTCAAAGATTTTCATGTTTTGGCCCTGCGGTGATTTCAAGTAGGTATACCTAGCGATGGTCCATTTGTTGCTTGTTACCATAAAAAATATATCAAGTTTGTTACAATAATGTTAAAATATTAAGAGTTTTGTTTTTCTTCGATAATACTGCATTTTCTTTTGTGAAAACAGCACTAACCAAAAAAACATACTAGAATACTAAAAGCATAGATGACAAAAACATGATCTCTACCAAGTGTATATACTCGTACATAGTCATTGACTACTCTATAGCATTAGTTATTATTTAAATAGCATTTCAAGTGTTAGCCCGGACCGTTTTGTGTCCAGTGTATAGAAGTAGCTCACACCCTATTCCAAGGGATGTATAACGGTTGGCGTAAAGTAAGAGTACTGCACTTGTGTGTCTACACCTTCGGGGAAATTCAAGCAATGTTGTTTCTAGAAAAATACTCACTGATATCCAATATCCCACCAGTTGCGGTCGTCCATGTGGAAATTTTGCATGTTTCGCATCGCTTTACAGCACTGGTCGTTGTTGTAGCACGCGCGCGGCTGGTAAGAGTGGTGGATCACGACGTACGGTACCGGGGTGGATAGTATCTTGATGTCTTTCGGCGCCCTGGCGTTCCATTCCGCGCGGCTCGCGTACGGAAAATCGTATGTCGGTAGCTCGTTGTCTGGTATGTCTTCTGAAAATTTTAATCACTTTGTTAATTGTGAATAAACGGCATGTTTTATATTATCGTAGCGTTCGGTCTTACGAGTTAGGTGGAGAGCACTGAATGGCAACCTCCATCCTTACAGATCTGATGTTTCTTCTACATTAATCGGTCTTTTCCAATTAAATAAAATACGCTTGTGAGGCCTTTACGCTACTTAATACATAATACAAAAACCAAAATACAGAATATTCCAATATTCTAAAGTTTTTGTTGAAAAGTGTGAACCCTTTGCGACACGGCGATATGTTGAACTTTATTTTAATAGCGACGTCATATGTTATACACGTCAAACAATAAATAATATACAACTATTATTGTAATGATAACAGCTTTATCGGAAGAACGTTTTCGTTACAAATTGTAAAGTGCAAATTATAATCTATACTGACTTTTTTAAATGTTATAAATGTAACGGCAGTCAAAATTATTAAGTAAACTGTATCTTAATCTTAGTGAAGTAAGAATACATTCCCCATCCCCGTGCCGGTAATCTGAATTGTAGGAAGCGACTAAACCCGGTGCTGGCAGCTCGTGGGATGGCGCATCTGGCCTACGCACAGCTAAATGTCCTAACCATCTATGGGTAGAAGCACAGATCGTGCGAGAGGCTGTGCTCTGCGATCCCTAACACGCCCGCCCAGCATGGGACCTATAGGCATAGCCCTGCAGTGGAGGCCATGTTCAGCAGTGAACTGCAATAGATCGATAATGATCTTACTCCGTCCCGTTCAACCGCCGGCGTCTACACAATTGTAGGAGGCTTGAGCCGCGCTGAACAACATCGTCACAGCGTTCGTTTAACATCACTGTTTATGGAATCATTGTTAATAGAATAACAGCAATGAATTACCTTGAGCCACAGGATTTCCTGTTGTTACGTTAACAAGGTATGCACAAATGGCGCCCAGGACGAACATCATAATTACAGAGACTTGAACAGCTTGTTTACTAACACACAAAATGTATAATACTTTTTCCGCTTCTGTTTTTCTGCAATTAGAAATAAATTGGTTATGTTTCTACAAGTGCTAATATCATATCATTTGACGCATATATAGTGTGCGAGTGCGTATGATAACATGATCTGATATATGATAACATGATGATATATGATAACATGATCTCAGTCATATCGGAGTGATATTGTCTATCGATCAATGAGTGGACGGAATGTTTAAAAATTGCTTGAATACTTGTCTAGTGGAAGTAATTGAAGTAATAATTAAAACATTTCCAATATTTGCATGTATTTCCAATCGCGGCTAGTGATAGGCTTTTATAGATCACTCGAGTAGACCAACGTATGAATGAATAAATGATTTGTTGAATATATAAATTAATACCGCAATGGCGATGAATGATGATGAGCCACGCGGAAAACCCACAACAAATCATCTAACAATATTGAAATGTTAAGATTCTAAACTGAAATATTTGTAAACGTAAACTGAAGCGGAATACACAGGTAACTTCAGATATTTGTAACAAAACTGTAATTGTCTTGATTGGTTCACATTATACTAACGCTTGTGTCGTGATCTCGTGATAGCCAATTTGTTTAAATATCAGTTTTAGATACGGGGGCACGAGGTTCGAACACAATTTTCTGTGGTGTGAATATTATTAACAAACGTCATTAGCTACATATGTATAACGGCGAAGGAAAACAACGCGAGAGTGGGATACGCCTTTGAGTTTCCGGGTTGAAGACGAAGTTTTTTGCATACAAAGTATCCTGGGGTTGGCGGGTTGTTCATAAAATGTTATAATTTGATTCTTTCTGTAAATAAATTATTGTAGAAAGAAAATTTGTTCATGTGCACTTTGACTAACGTTTGTGGTTTATAATCCGAACCTGTTTTAAACTCAAAGGTATCTTGTGTTCGATAATTGTAGGATATAATTATGTATTGTCATGGTATTAATGGTGAAATGAAAGTCTATAATCAGTGAGTTGTTCTATTGAATGAAAATTGCTTTCAATATAAATACCTATTGTTTCAAATAATTTCGCTTAGATTTTTTGAAATCTAAATTCGTATATTCAAATTGTATAAAAAAAAAATCAATTTTATTATAACGTTGACGCGATTTTATCCTAAAATATTTACATAAATTCTTACCGATGAAAATATATTTCAGTTTCACACAACCGTTTAAAAAACTTTAACTTTTTTGAGAAAAATACGAGATTCCGTATCCAGTTGCGTATCGGTATGCGGTGTGCGCGGCGGCCGTTGTAGTACTACTATATACGATTTATAAACAAAGTATGTTTTTATACGAGCGCCGGCCGCGCGGTTATTCCCCAGAGCGACGAATTGATCAAGTCGAAAACCGATTTGCTCTTACAAAAAGTTAACTTAAAACGTGTATTAAACGAGTATTCCAACTTTTGGCTATTTTCAAGTCCCCAATATTATAAAATGACTACCATGGGGCCCAAAAAACAATGGTAACAAATTAAATTAATAATATTATGACATAAATAATAATAATAAAATTATGATTGAACGAATTGTTGATATGAAGTAAAAAATACGATTATAAATCCTTTTAGATATATTGCATATTAAAATAGTGAATTTGACTGTATCTAATTCGGGCGTTGGTTGGTTAGTCGTAGTACGAATATGTATAACACACTGTATTTATATGACGGCGAAATTTTAAACAAATCTATTTACTTACATGTTCAATAATGCAATTTCAATTAATGTGTAAAAGAAGTTTAACATATCTTTACATTAGGTCCCTTACGGGGTAGGCAGAGGGCATCGAGTGCAAATTACCCAAACTCATGAAATTACAAAACTCTAATCACATGAAAAGAGGAGAAAGTACCTACAAATTAAATTAACACACAAGAAAATATCTTAGTATGTATTCAAGGGGAAATACTGAGATATAATGAAAAGGAAAAAAAGAGAAAGTAAAGACATTTTGTTAAAATGACACATATTTACGTTATCTATTTGTTACGCTAAATATTATTATCTGACATACGTAACAACGCAATGACGCATAAACATATCGATTGAATAATTACCTTTATCACTGTTGGGACTTATTGAACTATTAATTCATTATTCACAATATGATTCAAATGATTTTAATATAAAATATTGCTGCGAGTTAGACATTAATTGATTTCATAATTCAGTGCGAGAATTAAAGACGACTTTTAATTTGAATTTTAAATCGTAGGCAGATGAGTGTAGTACACTCCCACGTCTCGCCAGTTACGTAGTTACTTTTACGTCCTTCTATGGAATATATGGAATTACCATACACCCTACATATTATGCAGACTCCGAGCCACTACTATAAAATCAAAATTAGAAACATCTGATGGTACCCGACGAGAGATTTAAACCCAGGACCTCCTGTTTGGCAGTCGTGGTTGCAGACATATTTTCATAGTAATGATAAAAGTAAAAGATATGCATATATTAACAATAAGTTGATTGATCGTTCATTGTCGATGATGGAATGAAACGAATCTTACGCTTACTGCGCACTACTTAATAGTATCAACATATCATTTAATTATCATATTGTGTTAGGTACGCGATAAACAAAAATAAATAAAATAATTTATTATTGTTCATAGATGACTTGGTTATTTTGATTTACTACATGTACTAAATTATTATGTGTACATTTTTTAGTCACTTTTTTTTAATGCACCACTCTTAAAAGTCACCGAGTTTGCAGTAATATTCATTTAAAAGGTCAATGATGATATTCGTATTGATTTCGTTATTAATGTAATATTAAATTAATTGTGTAATGTCAATTTTATAAATGATCGGTCGATAGCAATTTTCTGTTCAACTGTACTTTGTTATACTGCAATAGAAATGCATATATTGCGTGTTACATTAGCTTACGAGCTGTCTGTTCGACTCCAGCTAGTACATGAGAGATATGTCCACATTCCACTGTTTGATACTGATCCTTCACACTAAATGTACCACATAGCGTATGGAATATATACATTTGTCGCATATGTCATGAAGTATATATCAGAGTTGGAATTAAGAATGGAGGGAAATAGAAAGTATAATTAAAATTTTATCATAAAACCAAGCCCGTTTAGATATTTAATGTTTTATCATAAAACTAAGCAAGCCTGAGTTTTTAATTGCAAAAAAAGAATTTATTCAAGCTTATGATGTGGTTGAGGAATTATTTAAAGTAATAGTCGCCAAAAGTCGAGAAATGAGTTAAAGTATTTATCAATAGATATGTCACGCGCATTTTTAAATATCATATAATTATGCAATTATTTCAAAGTGAACCATTGTATACACACTTGTAATATTATATTATTTTACATACTCATACATATTTACATTGCTTTATTTACATGTATTGTAAGTTCATAAAAACGTCACATCACACCTGTAATCCGCGAAAAGGTAAGCAGAGAAGTGTAGTACTCTCCACGATTCACCAGTTACATTTACGTCCGATATGGAACAGGTGGTGGTATTTAAGTATTACTTAAATTAACTTGCGCTCGGAATCGTTTTTAATTAGTTTCATTCTTTTTTTGCCGCACTTAAATATTAAAAAATTTACTATCACTAACTGTTGTTTGGTAGAGAATGCCGTTAGGCATTCAGTCCTGCCCTTATAAAATATAGTGTTATTGAATTTGTAAATGAGGTGACCCCTTTTTTGGCAAACTGTGGCTAAAAGCTAGTCTATTTAATATTAAAAAGCATCCTGAGAAGCGAAGCACAAATTTCTCAATTCAAATGATGTCACACACAATATAACATCACGTCCGTATTTCTCGGAAGGGGTAGGCAGAGGATTGTGGTATTCCCACTTTTAGCACAAACACGCAACCGGCAGCGCTAATGTATGCTAGTGACGCTTTATGTCCGGTCAGTGCCTATGTACTGAATATATTACCAAGACTAT
>DWTO01001014.1:0-17803 GCA_018244755.1 Jemadia pseudognetus
CTGTTCGATACTCGGGTTTCTTCTCAGTTTGAGAAGGAAAGGGTTAAGGTCATTGTCTGTCACGCGGCCAAGTGCGGGTTGGCAGACACTTTAATGTTAATAAATGCCAAAATTCAAAGATGTGAAGATCGTTTACGTCGTTCCGTACGTACAATAGCAAATGTGTGTCAGACATTTTTAATAATAGAATGAACACAACGAATTTCCTGGTCACAATCCGTTGCGCATCTCCATTGTTCTTGCAAGGCGACACCGGGGCTTGCAGTTGTACGCTTTGGCGCGTACGTTGTCGGCTTTTGAGTGCGACCAAGGCGATGTTGTCGCAACACACTAAGCGCGTATAATAGGAGAACCGGTCGCGCCGCCTCTAAGCGATGACGCACCGGCCCACGTCAGAAACTGCACTTCGCGTTGTTGCTACGCCACCCGCCAGCCGTCAGGTGCGATTCGTTCCCGACTAAATTATACCGTACAACCAATTCCTAATTAATTATATGTCAAAAGAAATTGTTTCTGAACGTCAATGCTCAACTACGCCACTGGAAAATAAAATACAAGAAGTAATAAAAAATATGCCTTATAAATTACCATAAATATATAATTATACATCTTCTTTATATCAACAGTTCTATACTCGCATACGACATTCCTATACATCTGCTAAATGTAAGTTGCACAGCATCAATAAAATAGGACTAGATGAAATTAAAATCTAATATAATAATAACACGTATAATAAAATAGTAAATCAACCAATAAGGACGTTCGAAATGAGTTTGTATGGTATTTAAGAATTTACAGAACACATCACCTGAGCCGTACCAGCGTCTACCGTTATATACACATTAAAGTTACACATCATGATTTTTATCTGTCCGCGAGCTGTTAGAAAAAGTAGAATGAGTTAGGAACGAAATGTTGATTGCAATAATGGATTTAATTTGACCTTACATTCTAACCGCTTCAATGTATGACTGTTACTTTTGTATATAAAGTACATAATAAAAGTTTCTCTTTCGTTTCAGATGATACGAGTAAGACGGAACGATTAGCATTGTGTCAAAAAATAAAAGTATTTTTTGCGTTATATATCTCAACTAGCGTTATTAATTTCGAAATTTTCATTTGTCAGGAACATATTTATACATGATCAAACCATTAGAGATGTTAAATATACATTAATCATTTTATAAATATACAAACAATCACTACGACTATGAAATGCTTCCTCGCCAGAATTAAAAAATTTAAAAAAGCACTTAACTTACCTTTTCATTGCCTAAAAGAGCAGGCCATAAACTCATTACTCATGAATGATAGTTTGTCAAAATGGAATGAATAGAGCCGTTTCAAATTTTTAAGACCCCGATGGCTTACAGCGACACTTGACATTTGAATGGAAATAAACGCGATTCAAGACATATAAACGCCGAGTTTGGGTTTAAATTTTTCCACCATTCCGCTTTAGTAGTAGAATACGGTAACCATAGTGCATTTGGTAACTTCAAAAGGGATTGACGCAGCTATTCGTTTAAATTTCGTTTTATACGTAACTCGTAATACGGCGAGTTTGCGGTTGAACAGTCACGCGACTGACACTACAATGGTACGTTTCTATTTGGCTCATTCAAAACGACGGCAAAATTACTTTAAATTATATAAAAGTAACATTTGTTTATTATCTAAAGTATATTTGTTATATTGTAGTAGTGTCGATTAAAAATCGTTTTTAGGTATATTTTTGTCGAAGTTGAAAAATGATTTCTATTAAAATTTTAACATCACACTGTTTTTGTGTTTCATAATATTTTTCCACTTCTTTCAACTATTGTTAAATTTATAATTACATTATAATTAAAATAGAAAATTATATAATTATTTCCATGCCATTTGCATTCAAAATCAGATAATCAAATGACACTATTTGTCCAAGATAAAAATACACAAAATCATGGTAAAAAATCCTTTTTAGATAAACAGAGTACAGCCGAAGTAGTATAGTGGCAAAACGAAAAATTCTTTAATAAAGTGAATTTTTCTTATTAGTTTAAAACACGAACGTAGAAATGTAAGAAGATAAAGATTTTACGTACGTTCTTAAACGTCTAATCATGTGTGTGGAATTCTTGTTAGTGGTAAACAATTTACATAGAAGCAATTTAATTCCAACCTATGCTTATCAGTTACATAATATATTATATACTTATTACTGAAAAGTGAACAAAAGAAAGGGCACAGTACCACATAGCCAAATTTAAAAAAACATTACACAATGGCAACAAGAAGTTTTACGTCGTCACGTCAGGTCTTTTACAGGGTATGCCGAGTATTTGGTGGGATCGGTTCGGTGTGATGTATTACGAGCTGCTTAATCCAAGCGAAACAGTCAATGGAAATCTCTACCGAAATTAATTGATGAGCTGGAGCCGAGCTCTGAAGGAAAAACGCCTTCAATACTACTCCAGACACGACAATATTTTTCTTCTATATGAGAATGCCTGTACGTATGTAGCGGTCCCGGTGAAAAACTATTTGAAAACGTTCGATTGGGAACTGCAACCCCACCCGCCTTATTCAGCAGTCATTGCGCCTTCCGCAAGATACCAAAAATTGGGTTGATTCGTGGATAGCCTCAAGAGACAAGGAGTTCTTGAGACGTGGAATCCGAACGCTGTCTAAAAGATGGGAAAAAATAGTTGCTAATGACGGACAATACTTCGATTAAATTTAAACTATCGTTTCTTCACAATAAATATTATTTATTTGATAAAAACGGCGGAAACTTATTTGTACTCCTAAATACCTAATTGTGGAAACAATATTTGTTTTTTATTTAATACCAATCTTTATTTTAATATTTGCCAACAAAAAAAAGGAATTAACAAGAAACGATACAGAAGCTCATTATCATAACCATAGTATATTGTACAATTTCAATCACCATATCTTTATATTTCCGTTGATTGTAAAGTACCAATCTTAAATGTTGAGAGAGTTTAAATTTGGAATCCACGTTTTGAGGAAAACGAGTCTGTAGTCAAGTTTATATGCAATCGAAACTTGAAATTATCGTGCGTCAATAATACGATTACTACAGCACAAAGGCTATCGCATGATATCTGTGACATATAAGCCATAAGACGCAACGTACTTTACATATTTGTGACACTTAGGCTCATTACACACTTACATTTGACACTTGTATTCATTCCGTATGAAAATTTGGTAACGAAATACGACTACAAAGAATGTATTCATGTCTTTACAGATAGTAAGACAACGAAAACAGTAAGAAACAGGACTTTTCAATTTGATATTATACAAAAGCACGTAGTCGAATTAATAAGGAACAAACTCTAAAAATTGCATTCATTAAACATAAAAATACGCTATTAAACTACGGTCAATAAGAAAAACATTGTCCAGAAGCACAAATTGGACGTATGTACATATAATGACGAACTGATAATGATGACACTGAAACTTTCAACAAAGGTCTATTATATACTCCATACATTTTTCCGCAACCTTAGACTGCTACCGAGATGATCATAATTATACTACGCTAATTCTCATGTATTTATACAACTAGGCGTTCATTTCTGAACAAAATTAACTTGTCTAGTATACTGACTATAACTTAGGCAGGTATATTTTTATATGATAACATGAAAACATGACAAATGTGGAAGGCCAATGAGACCGAGCAACCGCGTTCATCAGGGGAGAGCTGTGTGCTGTAGTGGATTGAGATAGACTCATTATGATGATGACGACCATGCACATAAATGTGACTAAAAATAAAATGTTCTTACAGATTCCTTTCATCAATCGTTCGCAGATGTAACATTCAATACAACTATGAAACTATGGAGATTATGCAATAATAAAAAAAAGAAGCTTAAATGATTGAATCGATTGTGGCTTTTGTGAGCTTCATATACTTAATAACAAAGATAAATTATTCATTAATAGGCTTCGGAGACGATTGTTATGTGCATTACAGTAAGTAAATATGTTATGTAGTGACAGGACCCTTACACAGGACCCACAATCGCCTGTTTCAATAGAGGTGCTATTACAGCTAACACTAAAACATTTATTAAAAACTTAATGTTTACTAACAATATAACATATATTATAATAACTTGGCAAAATATTACTTAACAAATGTTCAGGAACGTTTATAAACATTTTATAACAGCGGTGTAACGGCGCCATGACAAAAGTCGGATGGCTTCATTTCTTTGATAACATTTTATTTACAAGTTAAAATTTAAGTTATTAATTTCTTATTATAATAATAGTAAAACCTAACATCACACCTGTAATCACAGAAGAGGTAGGCAGAAGAGTGTAATAAACTCTCACGTTTCATCAGTTACGTTTAAGTCCCACTATAGAGCAGGTGGTGATTCTATTGTCATACACCGGGCCCATTCTAAACTGCGAGCCACTTCTAGAAAATGTAAATTAGAAAAATCTAATAACAGCCGACATGAGATTTGAACTCAAGACCTCTAGATCGACAGTCGCGCTTGCAACCAACACGACCAACGAGGCATTCAGTCGTAATATAATAACAGTAATAATCGACTATTGCAAACTTATATTTTTATAAAATATGTAACTACATCCATAAAATGAGGATTATGGCCTTTAAAATTTCACAGCTGACAAAATTTAAATGAAACAGTGTCATCTTTCGTGTGGTACGTTACGTGATTTTTTCTAGCAATCTTGACCCTGAGGGTGATAACTATTAATAACACACCAAGTTGCCCCTGCGTTAAACATACTCTGGGCGTTTATCCAAAAAGACACACCTCTGAATGACAACGACCTGGATATATATTGTGGAAAATGTGTAGAAAGGACGATCTAATAATATGTAATTAAACTAGAATAAAGAGGTAATAAGCTTAGCTTATAAAATAACAAACAAGTGGGAAAAATCTTTGGTGTATAAAGACATCGCGTGTTTTACATAAAACGATAACATAACTGGCTGAATTTAATTTACCATCCTATAAAAAAATAAGTATTTGATTGTCATCGATAATACCGTATAAAACTTATATATTACATGATTTAGGACAGTATAAACGTTATTACATCAACAGTGGAACGATAATGTTAAAAAATAATATCGGTTTATTGGTTTTTATCTCAAGTTGAATTTACTATGCAGAATTTATCAGATATTATCGTGTGTCAAGGAGTTATTTAAGCATTGTAGCTATAAAGTTTCGACGTTGATAGTTTATCGTCTCAAGTGTTGGTTAGACGAGTTGAATGATTTCTGATGATAATGGAACAATGAGTTTCAATGTCCATATAAACCTTACGTAAGGCGTAGTATATGAAAACATTGCGGTAGGTGCATATTAAATGAGATGATTATATTATTGTACAGGTATATAAAAAATCACTTCAAGAATTGCCTACTGATACCGAAAACGATGACAGACTACATACATATCGTCACGCCAGGTCCCTTACGGGTTAGGCAGAGAGCACCGAGTGCTAAATAGTTCTATCCATACAGACCTGCCGAGCCTCCTCCACATTCATCATTCTCTTCATACATGACAGACGACAGACTATTTCTTCTTATACAGACTATATTATTACGCTTCAATAGAATTAAGAGCAATAAACATAAAACGTGTTTAGTAGAAAATATTGTTCTGTTAATTGTACATATTCTATCGGGCCAATAATTGAACTAATATAATTCCAGACTAATAAAGCACACAATATCGTAATCACGTTTTACATTGCTATAAATTGTAATATCATAAAGTTCCTATAACAAGCTAAAGGCAATAAGACGCCGTTTCTACCGATTCGTTTTCTGCTGGTGGCTTTCTATTTGTACATTACGTATAAAAAGGTCACCAAAGGCCTAGTCGCGTATGATTAATACGTATTTTAGAACGGCACACGAGGTATTTACGTGCGTGCGCTGTTTAGAAATACTTATATATAAAACGGGCTCGGTATTTTGCGTTATATCGTCTTACCAAGTTTTTTGACAACACTAGTAACTCCATCTTCGGACTTGGACCAATTGTTGCGAATGTCAGATTCAGTGTTGACAGTGTATGTACCACGGCGACGCAACATCATTTCCGCAATTCAACTGGGATATACACAACAAACAAACTGCAAAGGCACCCCACTGAACTGTCTCCACTGTCCATGATTGTTTAAGAGGCGCAAGCACTATCTAAAATTTTAGTTTACGACACGACGCAATATTAACATTTGAGTTCGACGCGGTTAAGTAATACGCGAGCGGAGCACATTGTTTCCGAACTCCTCCGCCACCGGATGCGAGGAGCCGAGGAAGTGGGTTAACGAAGCAATCGGCGATTTAGCAACATGCACCGAGTGCGGCTGGCGAGCCGATTGTGAATGGGGCGGCGAGCGAAAGGCGATTTGAAAACCGAGAGTACGTTGGCACGGTTATGTTACGAGTGGCCGGACGGGGCGCTGGCGGCCGCGAGATAGCTAGATCACCAACGCGCGCTGATAACGGAGCTGATAGCGCGGGCGACTGGTTCCATCATACCGCCACACATTAAAGACGTCATCGTTTGCCCCTTTATAGGTCAATAGGACAGACGAGGGTCGTGTTGTCTGTTCGCGACACGATACACGCATTACGTATCATTTAATTGATCACGTTAATTCCACACCACGATAAATGCGTTAAAACTAATCAATATTGGTCCGGTCATATGCGCTTAACAATACTATTCTTTTAATGTTAGCAATATTTTTTTATAAAAAAACAACCATGATAACTAAACCATGTCTTAGCTATATATTTCTGTCTAGTGTTACTTGAAACATGTGACGAGTTTTCACGATTCATGTGTAATAACAAAACAATATCTGATATGTGTAATTGAAAGAAATATTATACATTGTATATACACGTGACATAACTTCGAGTAGGCGATAACGCTCGTATCGTATTGTGTTAATTGAGGTAAAAATTTACGACACATTCTCTACATACCAATATAACACGAATGAACTTGATGCGAAATGATGTTTTTTACGTATATGCTGCGTGTTATGTACCAAGCGTGTATGCGTTACTACACAAATATTACAAAAAATATATCATTATATTATAGCAGAATGAGACTTAACTTCATTGGTACCCAAGTACGTAACATCACACCTGTTATCCCTGAAGAGGTAGGCAGAGGAGTGTAGGACACTCCCACGTTTCACCAGTTACGTTTACATCCCACTATGGAATAGATGGTGAGCCTATTGCCATGCACGGGGCACAAATCCAGACTTCGAGCCACTATAAGAAAATCTAAATTAGAAAAATTATGTAGTGCCCGACGCGGGAATCGAACCCAGGACCTCCTGATCGGCAGTCGCGCTTACGACCAACACGACAGTCAAGTACCAAAGTAAACGTAATGATTTATGCAGGTTACGCAACCGAACACGTTCCCAAAGGTGTAATTGTAACTGTGACCTCATTAGCAAGCCCCCAAACGTTTCAGGCAAGGTTACGTTGCAGTGTTATCAATAATGCAAGCGTGTGTGTGTGCCGCACAGACCATGAGGCGGGGGTAACAAATGTACTAAATGATATTACACTCTATATACCGTATTCACATTATATATTAATCCCGAGACATTCAAATGGCGAAAGGTTAGGTCTGTAATATTTGGCATTCGGTGTTTTTGTCTGCCCTATACGCGACCTGCCGTGATAGTGGAATAATAATAAGTCCGAAAGTCTCCGGCACCGTCGCACGCGTATGAAGAACGTAGAAGGTACAAGGTCATCGGATGTGTAAGGATAGATATTTCACACTCAGTGCTCACTTATTGGAAACTTGTTGGCAATTAGAAGAATGACGAAAACACCCTAAGTCACATTATCAGTACGTGCCTGAATCATGGCAAACAATGCTGTTTGATGTCCTGTCTAGTGACGACGCTAGGCACGACCCTATAGTGGGAAATGAATATAAATAATGAATATATACAATATACGATCGGTAGGTCCTGGGTTGAAATCCCGAGTCGAACACTAGTGCGTTTTTCTAATTTAAATGTTCCAGTAATGGCTCGGAGTTTGGATTTGCACTCGATATGTGGCAAAAGGCTCACCATCTATTGCATAGTGGGACGTAAACTTAACCGGTGAAATATGGGGGTATACTACACACCTTTGCCTACCTCTTCGGGGATTCAAGGAGTGATGTTACGTCAGAATAATATTAAAATACATCATGAAGTTTTCCACAACTCTTGAAATAAAATAAGGCGCATTTCAGTTCTTTAAGATACTTTTCGCGGTTAAATTTTAACGCCTTTATACTGCACGGTCTTAGACACGACCTCACCAGTCCCGTCACATTCCGTTAACAAAATCCGCAGTTGTTTTTTACTTTAAAAAGGTTAAGGTTTAACCATTTAAACCTCAACTGGTAATTTTCCAATTGTATTTCCAAATTATATGCTACAGGTCTTAACAGAGAAATAATCCTTTTCAAAACTTCAATAAATACTATCCCGCAAGGGCCCTGGCGTGTAGATAAAATAATAATTTCAATTATTCGCAGGTCCTAGGTCCAAATACCGACACGGAGGTTGCAGTATCGAATCGTGATGACCATGTTATTGCATTGACATCGGAAACATGTACACAGATGATAACGGAAATGGAATATGTTTGGCCTAAATTAGTGGATTGATTATGTACATGCGAAGTGGTCATAATTAGTACAATATCGTTAGAAGCATTAAAACAAAACTAATCTGAGGCGATGTGAAAAAAATTTGTTCAAAAAATTCAACATACCCAACTTTTTTTCAACATACCCAATTTCCCAAATTCGCTGAAAGCGGTGGGCGATTATGATAAATGATGAATGAAGACGAAGCACAACAGGTCTTAACGACAGTGATATCTGCTACTCGGTGCTATCTGCCTATCCCTTAAGAGACCAGGCATGATGACAAATTCTTAGTACAATTTTAGCAAAGATTAACATTAACGTCAAAGTAAATATACGAAGAAATTGTTATAGTAAAACTTGTTAGAATTTCGTGGTGTAACGTTGACGCGGACGGTAACACGCATGCTCACAATTACTGGACACATGTCGTAGTGCGTAACCGTTCACGCTTTATCCTCATTGAATGCGTATCAGTCAGTAATGATCCTAAACGTCAAACCAATCCAATAGATGGCGCGTTTTTCTGTAATATATCCAGTTTTAAACGCCTTGTTGTTAGTGTTAGTTGTAAGCCGATTGCCGATCGGGCGGTCCTGGGTTCAAATCCCGGGTCAGGCACTATCAAATTTTTCTAATTTAGATTTTCTAATAGTGTCTCAGTGTCTGGATATGTTCTCGTTGTATGGCAATAGGCTCACCACCCTTTCAATAGCGGGACATAAACGTAACTGGTGAAACATGGGAGTGTTCTACATTCCTCTGCCTACCTCTTCGAGACTACAGCTGTTATGCCACTGCAGTGATGCAATGATGCAGCCACTACTAGAATAGATACAGTGATGCAGCCACTACTAGAAAATCCAAATTAAAAAAATTCTGTATTGCCCGACCCGGGAATCTAACCCAGGACCTCCTGATTGGCAGTCACACTTACAACCAACACGACCAACAAGTTGCCCAGTTTCATTAGATATTAAAAATATATACATTTCTTAGCATATATTATTAACAATACATATACTGATGTGTTTGATTTGTATTGACAGGCTCACCACCTTCCATAGTGAGACATAAACATAACTGGTGAAAAGTAAGAGTGTACTACACTCCTCTGCCTACCTCTTTAATGATTATAGGTGTAATGTTACATTGATTTGCATTGAAAAAAATCATGTTGTAATTTTTATTTGTAACTAAATGTTTGTAATTCATGTTGTTGCTTTCTAGTTTGCATGCCTCAAATCTTAGTTATTTTTATTATAATTTCATACCAAATCCCTTTCAGAATGGGCAGAGAACACAAAGCGAAAATATCTCTATTCTTAGAGACCTTGTGTGATTCTTTCTGTGCACGTACACACTCACTCCAAAGACTTCTACCTCCCCATCAGACAGCTTCTGAACTGCCTGCTCAAGATGAATAAGTCTTGCTCCATCTCAACATCCCTTCACCCTACTAACTTCTTCTTCCTTTTTGTGTTACAGCACAGAAATGGGAAATTTATAGTACAAGAGGTAATCACTATAGTGACTATTTTGCTTAAGTGTACTGTAGCACGAAGTAAGAGGAACTTAATCTGATGCAATGGGGTGCTCATGTAATTAGGTATTTAAACTTATTTCTTAACAAACAGCTACATTTCAAAGCCATAATTTTTCTCTTTAAACCTGATATTAATGTGTATGCTTATCTACAGTTACGACATTTGATTTTCCCGCCAAATAATTAGAAAAACTTTTTCCTTATAAATTAGGGAACTAGCTTTTCTAGAAACTGATTTAAATTAAATTTACTTTCTTTGAACATAATTATCCACAATAACAAGTGCACTTGTTACATCCCATCTTCAAAATTAGAAACAAAATATAAAGTGAAACTTTCTATCTTTATTGTCTAGTTACTGTCTGCTGAATTAGGAATACAATTATAAAATGAAATAATCATTCCACTGGCCATATAATTATAAGGTCTGGTGATTATGAACAAACGTTCCATGTTACTATTATATATCATCACACCAGGTGCCTTATAGGGTAGGCATATGCCTATAGATAATTCTCTTCAAGTTTCACAAAGTTACTTATAGAAAATTATTAATAATTCACAGAGACATCCTATCAAGTTCAAGATAATGCAGAACTACAAATTGAAATTATGTGAAGATTAAATAACTATATTCAGCAGGGAGCAAATAGATAAATATACTTCAATTCTATTCTGTAAAGTGTGTTGATTCAAATGACAAACATTTAAAATTTAACCATGTCATTACTATAATAATTTACATTTCTGGAACTCAAGATGATATTATCAATAAGAACAAATGATGAATTTACCTGTAAATTAACACTTATTGATGTTAAATATACTGATGATTTGTTTCTCTTAATTATAAGTACTTACACATTACAGACAAATGTATCATAATACATTCAAAACGAATATTAGATGCAGCCAAATTATTTTTATCATTAAAATACAAGATAAATACTTCGAATTATTTAAGTTTAAGATAGTGCAAGAAGGGTGTGTACCGGACAGAATAAATGTAAATGTAGCTGTACAGAACATTTACAGAACAAACATCACCAGTCAAACAAAATATATAGTAGAACCTCTTTAAGTCAAATCTCAATAAGTCTAAAACCTCCATGACTTGAAAAAATGTTTTTCCCTTCAAGCCTCTACTCATCTCAAACCTTTACAAGTCAAAATAGTCAGTTAGTCCCTGCAAGCTATTTCCATAAATATTTTCGTTCTACAACTCAAAAAAATAAAATTGGACCACTGTATCTCGAATATCAATCAATGTTTTATTTTACAACCTTTACAACTCAAAGGACTGAAAGAATTTGCTGACATTGTAAGTACTTCATTGTTAGTTAGAAAACGATTCGGGAGTATATAATATGTAGGATTACCATTTTAGGAATTCATGACTCACATTAACATGTTCTTGCTTTTTATTATATTTCAAGGATATTTGTGAAATAATAATTTTTTTGATTAATAATAAATTAAACTATGCATGTTGCCTATGTAACTTGAATTTTAGTTATTTCTCCTCTGTAATTCAAAATTAGTAAGAATGAATCTCTACCTCTTTATGTTGAATCAAAATCCATCTAGCAATAAGTCAAAAACCTCCATAAGTTGAAAACTCCATAACTCGATGTTTTTGGTGTCTCCCCTGAAATTTGACTTATAGAGGTTCTGTTGTAAATCTAATAGTTATGTTGATAATAGAAATAGATCAAAGTACTCTTTTATACTTTTTCAAATGTATAGGTTAAGTTTAGTTTTAGTATGAGTCAATGATCAAGTTACATCCCTCACTGGCTAGGCAGAGAGTGCAGAATACCAAATATGTTTATATTCTTATAGGTCTGACTTGCTTCTTCTACATTCATTGGAATATGTAAATATTACAGAGGCCTTAAATTTGCTTATGGAGAATGATAATATGATGGCTGACAACAATTGATATACCATCTGAACTATTTGCCTCACCTGAAGACTAAGTTACTAGACCTAGAATATGCTTACCACACCTTTCAGAACATAAGTGTGAAATCATGATTGCAAAGTCAACCACAAATGATTTTTAGTACTTAACTTAGTATTTAGTACTTAATAGTAACACTGCCTACGATTTCATTACCTAGGCTTTAGTGACAAAAATAATCTTTACTTGTAAGTTCTTGAAACATTATTTTGTAAATTATTACATTATTAGATTAAGTAATTAGATAATATAAGGTTCATTAATAAATTTGCTTAGGTTTAAGTTTTTAAGGAAAGCCAAGTTCATAATACACTTCTATTGTAATAATAACTATAGAATACATTTTAGATCAACTCAACGGAATACCAGTGGAAAAACATGAATTACCAGAAATTGTGACAGAATTGTGAAAACACATAATATCATGAACATTGACTCACTAGCAATTGAATTATAATAGCAGAATTAGTTCTATCTTAGTTCATTCAGATTCTTGAGAAGGGTAAGTACTAAAAACTCAAAATTAAGTTATTTACTGAAGAAGTAAGAGAAAAAATAATCGAATTGTGGCAGATAATTACAGCAGCTAAAAGAATAATTATAAATTGTAACCATAAAAAAAATGACACCTGACAAGGCACTTATATTTAAATATATAGGAAACTAGGTATATATAATGAAATTTTTTAGCCATTTAGGCTCAAGCCTATCATTAAATTACGTCATTAAAGTGTAACCTCAAAGAATGGATAAAAAAAGAAAATCCATAGCAGAATAATGAACAATTATACGTCATACGTCGTAGTTATAATTAGATATCTTTAATGCCTGAAAAACGTACCATTCAAAAGTTTAACGTGAAACACGACGCATTTTCTTCGAAATATTGTTTTTGACGTGATGTCTATCTGTCACACGCCAAGCCAAGGCTTATGTGGCAAACGCAAACCTCAGCCGTGGCCATTTTTAAATTATATTGATAAAGGTATTTCTGTCGATATTGATTTAATTTTCCTAATGAATATAGGTTACAGCAATAATAAGAAGATTTGCAAATTAACAGTCACACTATTGTCAGTCAGTACGGAGATACGTCACAGTGTAGGAAATCACGATGGCCGACAAAGAATGATTAGGTAGTACTCACTGCTAATTTTTACGCCTCCTAGAGGTTTCGGTGGTTGATTGTCGATAGTCTTTCGAACGGATTTGTTGCCCTCGGCGAATGACGTGGTCCTAGGGCGTCCGCTCATTATTAAATGTATAAAATAAACGGCCGAATCCTGAACTTCATAGATACTACTTCACATTTCTCGTTACCACCCTTGCACTCGCACTGAACTCTCTCACTTTGCGGATGAAATACAAAGTTAGGGATGCAATAATGAAAACAATATCACAATGATAACATTAAAATCAAAATAAGATATCCTTAGTAAGGTTTTACAATATCATTTTGTTAGATTTTTAAAATTTACATCAGTAAAGTGAACGACAAATTTTTAGTTTCTTCTGACTTCACAGACTTGATCGCTCGTTCATTCGGCTAATTCCGGCGTTCGCTCGGTCGCGCTCGCACCTTCGATCAGTGACGTAGCGAGAACAAGGTCCAATTTACGCATGAACTGTAGATATCGATTATGTAAAAATAAAACATCAGAATGTACTTAAAATGAACTAAAACTAAACTTCTTTATTTTCACAATTTAACAACTCGATTATTTTAGTTCGAATTAAATTTATGTAGACTTTTAACAAACAATAGCAACAGCTTAACTTAAGTCGAGTCTAACGTGTGCGCAACTTCTAAATATAATATTGCATAATATGTAATTTTTCATTACAATCTTTTTATGACTTTTACCAATAATGCTAGTGCTCTGAGTAAGTTATTTTAATATTATCATTTGCTTATTACGTTAAACAAAATGTAATGTATGCGATATTAATTTGTAATATTATCAAGATAAAAAAATATGAAACATCACGCCTGTAATCCCCGAAGAGGTAGGCATAGGAATATAGAACACTCTTATGTAATCAATATATGCAAATATAAGTGAAATCATACAAAAATCTTATTTTCCTATCACTTGTCACCTACGACATTCATTAAAGTACGTAACAAATGCATATACATATTTAATTATTCTATATGTCATGAACAGTGGTCAAAATTGCGAAGAAATTCTAATCGTTATCATAAATATGGGTATGTCAATTGAACCGGATTTATAAAATTCGGAAATCCTGGAAAACTCTAGGACCACTTAGTCAGATAGGTCATACTGGAATAAGCGTATTGCGAGGATGGTACGGCGTGATTTGGGGATCCAATACGCTCTGGATTGAGGAGGCAATAGAACGAAATCGTGGGTCCAACCTACTCACTCAGCAGTTTAGAAGGGGTCACCTGACGAAGTTCACCACACATAATCGGGAACCGTACTATTAAACCCGGAGATTCTCGCCAAGATCGAGGACTTCTAAGGCCGATTAGACACTGCATATGCTCCTCGTCCCAAGCGAGACGATTACGATCCGAGAGGCACCCTGACGCGACACTTCAGTGACGACCTGCCTGATGTCAGCCAAGAGGAGATTAAAACAGCTTAATAATGGAAAAGCCCCTGGTGACGACGGAGTCACTGTAGAACTCCTAAGGGCAGGAGGAGCTCCTGTCCTGCTGACATTGTAGATACTTTTTAACTCCGTCATTCATAATGGGAGAACGCCAGAGGCGTAGAGCAGGAGTTCGGTGGTAGTCTTTTATAAGAAAGGAGATAAGACCCTTCTTAAAAATTATAGTCTGTAAGCTATTCTCTAGAGTCATCAACAATCGTTTCGCCAGAAGACACGAGTTTCATGGCACCGGCAGATATGACACCATAGACCACATACACATAGACACACAGTGAGGCAAATTATACAAAAGTCCGAAATGTATAATTAGTCTTTGGGTCTCACCTTTGTGGAGTATAAGAAGGTCTTTGACTCTGTGGAAAGCTGGGTATTGGGACTATTGTTATATCGAAGTGTTGAAATGTTTCTACGACGTCGCCACTGTGTGTGTCCGAATCCTAACCAACTGCGCCGAGGAGTGAGACAACGTATTCGAGCATTTTATACGACAATTATGTACCTACTTATTACTCATTGACTTATTACGTAATTTATTTCGCTTAACGATGCCCGTTTTTTACGAATACTGGAGTTTCGGCGCTGCCGAAAGTTTCGGCCATTTTTTGCTGAAACCGAAACCAAGGCCGAAACTGGATTTTTTGGCCGAAACTGACCGAAACCGTACTTTCGGTCGGTCACTAGTTTTATTCAATACTCAACAACTAACAAGCTGATTTTTTGGGAGTAGCTTCTTATGACTAGACGCCCAACTTTTTCCTTACTAAAATATTGGTAAATGGTAGCTAATAGGGGTAGCAGGGATGAAATAGGTATGTTGATTTGACGAATTTAAAAAATTTATTATTAACTGAATTTTTCTTTGTTAATCATCAAGATAATTTTCTAAATAAACTGATATATGAGAAAATATTTGTCCTACAAAATTCAAGATTTTATCAATGACTTGTTGATGTTTTATCTTCAACATGTATTATTATCAAGGTTATGAAAAATAGTTAACGTTTATATAGTTTAGCAGTCACATTGTCCTACAAATTGCGTGGTACGGTATCGCGGTCCTCCAGTTTCATATTCCAGTTAATAAATAAAAAAGAAAGTAATAATTCTTGTCGGACTAGCAATACATACCTGTTTTTTTGTAGGACATTATTTTATTTGGACGAAAAACACACATGATACTTTTGTCCTACAGTTATTAATAAAAAAATGGTCTTGTGGTATTGACAAGTTTAGAGCGTAGCACCGACGTGATATATCGGTCAATCGTTTTTCTCCGAGGCCTCATTGAATGGCCGTGTTTTTTTTTCTATTCAGTTTTCGATAACGAAGCTTACAACAGCGTTCAGTTTGTTCTCCTGAACATCGTCTCGCTGATCGTTTTTTATTGCGTTTTACAGTTTTCTCGGTAAATGAGAGAGATTGTCGGCATTCATCGTTAGTAAATTATTTAGTTATCTACATTTGTTCATAATATGTCAACGTGATAAAAGTCTAATGAACATATACCCAATCGCAGAGACATTCGTCCGTTTACAAGTTGTAAATGTTTTTCGAGTGTGGCGAACGTTTAACAATTGAAAGCTTCGCAGGAGGGCGACTCGGAGAGCCCCGGGCCCGCGGGCGGCTCGGCGGGCGGCGCGGCGGGCGGCGCGGCGGGCGGCGCGGGCGACAACCCCATCTCGCGGCTGGCCGTGGCGCGGCACGCGGCGCGCGCGCGCAGCCCTCAGTACCGCGTGCTGGAGGAGCGCGGCGCGGCGCGGCGGCGCGAGTTCCTGGTGCAGTGCGACGCGCCGCCGCACTGCGCCACGGGCCTGGGGCCCAACAAGAAGACGGCCAAGCGCCGCGCCGCGCACAGTACGTTGCGCCGCACCCCGCGCCCGACCTACTCGGATTGAATGTTGAACGGAACGGGAACTCATTTTTACATTTTATGGTCGTCGCTGGCTTTAACGAACCGAGTTAAAATGAATCACGAAGCGGTGACTCCTCCGTGGCCAAATTTCAAAAGTAACATTTTATTCAGTCTTATTTTGCCGTTGTGTAACTGGCCGCGTAACTTGTGAATTGGATTATTGTATAAAATTACCGCACCGCTTTTACTGACATTCAGATTTTGTTTTTCTAACCTTTCAGACGTTCTTCTCGCAATGGAAACGAATGCCAACGTAGACGCGGCCGAGCCCTCGGTCGCCGGCGACGCCGACGGCGCCCCGGGCTCCAATGGGGACATCAGTAAGAATAATAACGATATCAAGCGGAAGGTACGACAGCGTCGAAACGTTTCAATTTAACTTTTCTTGGTTACATTATTTGAGCAAACTTGTGTATACGATATAAGCACAACACACAATATAACCTTTTGTAAATTTTAGGAAAATGAAACCGGCGGCACGGTTAACGACATAAGGCAGCCAGTTCCCGGAGTGCTCGTGATGGACTATCACCAACGTTCGCGGCGACCCTCGCAGCCGAACGGTGAGTGGCCGCGGGAGGATCGAAGGGTACATTTTCAAATCGGTGACGGGTCAAGGGCGCGCGCCCGCCGGGGGTACCTCGACCAACATGAAATCGGTTGTAGGCGTGAGTGAGACGAGCGCGACGGGAGGCGGCAGCTCGCCCGGCGCCAAGGAGCAGCTCGCGTACCTGGCGCGCCTGCTCGGCTTCAGCGTGCAGTTCTCCGACTTCCCCAAGGTGAGCGGCGGCCGCGCGGCGCCCCCGCGGCGCCACCGCTGCCTCGCGCCTCGCTTGACGCCCGCCTGTCCACAGCGCAACCATGGCGAGTACCTGTCGCTGGTGTCGCTGTCCACCGAGCCGCCCGTCATGTGCCACGGCGGCGGCGCGTCTACGGCGCAGTCGCACGAGCAGTGCGCGCGCGCCGCGCTGCGCGCGCTGGCGCTCCTGGGACTGGACGCGCCGCCCGCCGTGTCC
>DWTO01001015.1:0-17796 GCA_018244755.1 Jemadia pseudognetus
CGCGGTTCTCACGGCACCGTATCGTAAACTGTTTATTGATAACATTTTGCAAACATCCTACACAGCTTCACGTTACGTTGCGGCTGCATAACTTATTATTTTAGGTTAATCGATCGAATCGATATTTGGACATCTTTTCGTTGATGGTTTTTGGATATTTCAATAGGATGGGCGTATTAAAATGTTATATTACTAAATGAGGTCAGCGGTTTCATTCGTCTGTTGTTATAAAAAATAGCATATACATAATGTACAGTACTTTAGCACAGACAATATTTCAAGTCACATCTTCGTGTTTTATTAATGTAAGTATGTTAATTATAACCCGGGACCTCTCGAATCTCGATCGGCAGTCGCAATTACAACCACCCGACCAACTAGGCAGTAACTTACTTTACAAATATCAATATTAAAGAGTACCTATCTAACACATGGTAATATGTAGTTAATTACATCATAGAAACACCCTCTAATTATAGCTTTTGATAGACAATCATATCCTTGTTTTGTGTGTTATGACAGTTAGGTAACACGAGACAGAAAAACTTGCTCAGTGCCGAGAACAATAGTAGGATTGCATACTTGCTACACAATTGAAAAAATAACTTTTTATTCACCCGTTCATAGTGTGTTCATAATTCTTTTGATACTTTCACCGCGGATGATGTTTTCGAATGTTAATTTTCTCCAGAGAACGCGTAATCTCTTGCAAAATAACAATATGACGCAAATCATATGTTTTATTTATACAAACATTTTATTGTAACAATTCAATATTAAAGTTGTAACAAAGAGCGAATTTAATTCCAAATGGCATTTCCTGTGAGTTAACCCCGGCTTGATTACGGATCCAGTCTCACTCTGTAAGAGTCTTTACCAAGTTATGGCAAAACTTCATATAGAATGATTGTTTAGTTATCATTTCATTAGCTATTTAATATAAATTATTACTAAGCAGCATTTATGATAATATCTTAGTAACAAGTTCTACTTACCGATAAAGGAATCCTAAGATCAATGTAACGACTGTAGTGATCGAAATATTACACGCCATTCATTAACAGTCGTTTCAAATGAGCAGTTGCTGTTGGCCCTACAAGCCTCAAAGGCGTCTTGGACAGCAACTTGTGGCCTAGTCAGAGAACTGGTACCAAGAGAAGTCTCCAAATTCCAGCGAAAGATTCATTTTTGTTACGCCTTTCAAATTTTAAGCAAATTTTATAAACCATTCATCTTCAATGGAACCGCTATAAAATCAGTTTTCCACAATTATCATAACTGGTTTCTCTTTTATATCTCAATGGAATTAATGGAATTGTTTAGTTCGACATTATGATTGCCCGCACGAAACGTGATGATGTCAATCGCTAATAGTAAATCATGTGACATTGCGACTATACAACTTGGTAGGTTTAAGTCATTACCAACTCCTCAGCTATTTATTGCCCACGAAATCGTGTTATGGTTAAGCGAAGACAGGTTAACGCCCAAGCAATGGTCCACTGTAAGCTCATTTACATTTTATTATCAGTCCCACACAAAACGATCATTTATTTCCAATCAGATACAATAATGGGCCCCCATTGTTTTTAGAGTCTGTTAAGCTCAATAAAGTTGATAAAATTTAAGATCGCTCGTGACATAACACACTTCACAACTTACTGCCTGGTTTAAATGCATTAAAGCTTGTTTGAACCTAATTTTTTATATACTGAAAGCAATAATTTTTTTTTAAGAATTGAACGTATTAAAATGTATATGATATATAAATATTTAACTGGCTTGTTAGTCTTTGGTTGCAAGCGTGACAGCTGAGCAAGAGGTCGTTAGTTCGTTGCCGGGTCGGGCAAAGGATTATTGGGTTTTTTAAACTTGGATTGAACCTATCTACCTACCTATACATTGCATACCCCTTTGGGAAAATATAGACTTAATGTTATGATGTTAATACGCTCTGCTTTAAAATAACGCTTATAAGTAGGTACATTATAGAGCCAATACTTTCTATTCTAAGTAGTTATTATACATTCTAAATGTTAGATTATAATAACCAGCTCGGATTTACTGGGAGCGAAACAGTCCACAAAAAGTTAACAATGCTCACAGATCGCTGATAAGTCCATTGAAGTGAGAAAATTCTGTGAGAAATATTACATAGGTACACTTACAAGATAGGCGATGTTAGTAGGTACACTCTATAAACATGTTATTAACATTTTGTTTTAATGTCCGAAATTAATTTAATTTTTTCTCAAGTTTGCTTGTTTACTCACCTCTCTTGATTACCATCACGCCAGGTCCCTTACGGGAAGGCAGAGAGCTCCCAGTTCCAAAAACTACTCTTGTGAAAGTTTTTACGTCTTGAGGAATAAGTAGGTATAAAAGTACGTAATAATAATATGTTCCTTGACAACATCTACCAAAATAACTCGAAATTCCTCAAGGTTAATAGGAATAATTCGTGTATTGTTACAAACTACTTGCTATGAATATTATCCCTAGCATACCTAAATTTTATTACGACAGTGACCTTTAAAATCGCTTAGTCAGGGACAATAATATTTTGTTACGATTACGATAGCACCGTTAGATTTAGTAATAAAATCAATATTCCGTAATGTATTTGGTTACGTAACGCGAAGTCCGCGGAGCGCGACCGCCGTGGGCTTCTCACGGCGATCGCTGGTTCCTGCTGTACCGTCTGCAGCCCGTGGGAGACGTAACGTAACGCGTCACGTTTCCATAATCAAACGAAAGAAACCGCACGTTATTTTTTATTACTGTTAAATATTCACACCAAGGTACGTAGAGAAGAAATAGGTGGAAACACGTAAGATAAGAGATATTTGACACTGGACACTATCTGCCTACCCCATAGGACACCACGCATCAAACTTACTCGTATATTACTCCCAACCATCCTTTGAACGTTAATGCAAGATTTTATATAGAATATTTATTATCCAAATATCTTATTCATATTTCCGAAACCCTGTTATATAGCTTTTTTTTTTCTAATTAAGAAAAGAAATAACATCACTTTTTTTATTATTATCATTATGCCCGTTTCCTTACGGGGCAGGCATAGCACTGAGAGTGTCAAAACAAAAATACGAGTACTAAACAGAAAAATAAATATAAAACAAAAATAGCAGTATGATTTTTTAAATACTGAAAAAATTCAAACAAGTTTACGCGTAATATCATAATAGAAAATTAAATCAACGGATCTCAACGCGTAATTTAGTTTCTATGTAGTACTGTTTTCTTCTACTACATGCTCAACTCTATATAGACTAAAAGGATGTTTATATATTTCATCTGTTATGTTACCTCATGAACATTTATAATTATTGATGTTGTTAGCCACATATCATTTACAATAAAATCAAAAATGTTTTGTTGAGCAGACATTTCATATTGTCGAGCATTACATAGAACACAGATATTTTTTATCTGTAAAATACTAGGTATATGACGTTTAATTTATCCGTAAGGCACTTTTGAATATTAAATTTTCGAAATTTAAACGCGTTTCAAATGCTATCATATTGACCGCAGAATAGAAATAGATTGAAGCAACCGGGAAGCTGAAAGCGACCGCGGTCCCACAGTTATCGCCGCCATAACTGATACAATTGCTCATGTCTCTCCATTTCTATAAAACTGCCGTACGTGAGGGCTATCTGGTTTTTTTTATAATCACATTATAGACTGCCTCGTTGGTAGTGTTGGTTGTACGCGACTGCTGTTTGTGAGGTCTTGCGTTCAAACCCGGGTGGGGCAATAAAGGATTTTTCTAAATTAGATTTTCTAGTTGTAGCTCAAAGTCTGGATTGTGTCCGGTGTATGGCAATACACTCACCACCTATTCCACAGTGGGACGTAAACGTAAATGTAAAACGTGGGAGTGCCCCATACTCTTCGGGGATTACAGGCGCGATGCCACGTTTTAATACTACCCAATAGTTGGAAACAAAACATAACTAGTGAATTGTGAGAATGTACCGCCCTGCATAACCCTTGGGAAAAATACATGCGTGATATTATGTCAATAGTGTTAATGGTTTAGTGACCAATACGTCTGTGAGATGGCCCTGGAGGTTTTAATAAGGCCAAATATGTACTTTGTGTATCATTTACGGCACGGAAACGCCTGTGAAGTTTTGTGTCTAGCAGTGGCTGTTCAAGGCCTGACTACGCCGCGAGTGACGTGACTTTCATTTTTATCTATCGGGGTCAGACCTTAGAGGGCTTTGTATAATAAATTAATACATAAATGATAGATATAGTGATATCGCTGACACAGTCTGACTGCCAGTAGGCCGTGTGGTTTCAAGGGATCTCTGTTAATCGAGAGGTCCTGGTTATTTGACTGATGTCGTTCTTCACCGCGGCGGAGGACGCCGCATGACAACCAGGTTTCGGGCCTCCAGGATTCCCTCTTTACCCGGGCAGACTCAGGGGGTCGACTGCCTCCCGGTGATGTCATCCCGCCTTACGACGGTGTTGGTGCCTTGGTAGTCATTCGCCGACCTGTGGAGGTCCTGGTTACGATCCTCGAATCGGAAATGTATTATTAGATTTTACTTGCTTGAAACCTTCAATAGTAACTTAAAATCTTAATTTCTGTGTGGCATTAGACTCACCCCATATTCGGTAGCTGGACGTCTAAGATAACCGGTGAATCGTAGTAGCGTACTACACTCCCGTGCTTACCCCGTCGAGGAAATACAGGCGTGATGTTATGTTATAAAACTATATAGATGAATAATATCATGAACCCTTGACCGGTCACCTGCGGTAATTAGATTGTAGAACGTCGTTCAGCTCCGCTGAGTTTCCCACGCGACTTCACGAACAGACTTACTTAGATGACGAGATTAAATATGGTTACGCCAAATAAACTCATAGACACCGAGTTAAGAATATCATACTCGGATCGAAGCAGCTGTCATTGCAATAAACACGTGTTGTTTTTGACAATAAACGCGTTTTGATCAAGAATTCAGTGGTACAGCATTATGACAATGGCCAAATAGTGATGATCTTTGATAAAAGTATAATATAATCTAAGTATCTTAGTACCTGCAGATGCTAATTGAGATAGCACAGTTTTCATCACTTTGCTAGTAACTAATTTATTTTTGCCAATTATTACACAACGAATTAACTTCATCGTGAAGTCTTTCCACTTATTCTAGGCCACAAGAAATTTGTAAACGGTCTTACTGATGACAAAACTGAATAGGATTTTTTAAGCATGCGTTCTCCACCATAGGACGCGTCTACGCTTCCCATCACGCGGGATCGTGGCCAAATACTAGCGTGTCATTCATTAAAAAAATGGGGTTCACTGAAATATAAACACCCGTAAAAATATACTGCGCGCGCCTTAAACATATACATTCGTTAGTAATACATGCATATGTACTAGCGTTTACCACAATTATTTTAAAACATATTAAAAATATTATCTTTTCTGGGCATAACATGGTTCATTTTGGGTATCCTTATAGAAATGGCAAAATTTGATACACATTTCGGTGATTTTATGATACTGGAATACAGAATACAGAATCTTCAGGCTGACCTGGCCTCCGTACGGGTTAGGCAGAGAGCACGGAGTGCCAAATAACTCTATTCTTACAGATCTGCCGTGTTTCATCCACATTCATCGTTGTCTTCATCACCGTGGTAAGTGAGACTGCAATTCTTCAAATAAAATTTCAAATTATACAAATTAATCAAAGTACCAATCTTTTTTAAATTGATTGAATACTCGTGACTCAAAAAAAAATCACCCCATAAAATGTTGTCTTTCAAGTCACCATGGTCATACAGTGACCTACTATGACTTTTAACTTAAAAAGTTCGTCCGTTCGAAATTGGAATAAGGATGCAGTGAATGTAACGTTCCTTCACGAGTAACTTCTTCAGAACAATGGGTTTTTTCTGCGGTGGTCGCGAGTCCGAATCCTCGGTCAGGAACGGTGAGTCATCATGTCGCGGGTCGGCGGCCCCGGTTCAGCGAGCGCTAAGTGCGGTCTGCCTACGCTACCCAAACTGTAAAAGTCGTGAACTTACATTTTTACACAATGGTGCAGAAACGCACGAAGTGAATGCAGTTACCACAAAAATCTTGTAACACAAATCAACTTTTAAAACCTTGCGTATAACAACTGGCATTGTATTTTGAAATAAATTTAAAGTTATTCGACAGTTCGAATTACACAAAATAAATAAAAAACAAGTACGTGTGTCAATAAATACATTTTGAGTAATGCTTAGTTTGAATTTTATTTTAATTGGACAACTTAATTTGGAATGTAAATTTTTGAAAATCAGTTCTAGAGCACTGAGCAATTACAACATTTAATATCGTATTTATAACTTTTATTTTCTTATTCGTATTCGTTGAATCCTCTTTTCCCACTGCTACAACCATGTACGTATGTACCTTAAACATAATTTTCTTTTACTGTACGATCGTTTACTTCCAAAACATACAAATAAAAAATTAAAGAGTCCGGAATCAATATGGATGCAACCTGTAAAGCTCCGTATCCACGACCCGTAGATACGGAACTTTTACAGGTTTTTATCTAGAAAGCGTAGATACAGTCATTTTAGAAATATTTCTTTAAATAATCATTACAATTATGAGTCAAGACATTTTGAGAAGCGAAGACCTAATGATAAACGCTATTAGGTTTCATTACTTATAATTTATCCAATACAAAAAGTAAATGATTATTTGATAGCAACAGCAAAACCAAATGTAAACTTGAACATTAACCTTTAATTATGTCCTTAATACGCAGTCGAGGCTCGTTCCATCCTAGGCTTTGCCCACATGTGCATAACGAGGCAACGCCGTCGCATGCATACGTCGCATAAATACGCATATGCAGATACATGTCATTAGTATTTACATAAATTAACTTTTAACACAACCATCATGGGGTATTTAACTGAAGGCAATCGAAATTACATACCTATCAAAAGATATATTATATTTATAGCCTTATATATATAGTATGAATTACTGGCAGCTGCCAACTAATTTATTGTTTTTTTCCGGAAACAAAAGTGTATCATGAAAATCAATTCAGCGGTTACAAATTGAAAACTTAATAAATATTAATACTTCATCGTTAACATTCATACATAAGTATATCAGGATAGACACAATGAAGATGTTTAATAAATTAATAAATTCTACATAATACTGATATAAGGCATATTATTTGCCATCGCCTCGATGCTTGTAAAGGTAGATCATTTTCATATTCATTTTTTTTTATTGTTACTTTTGTATACTTTTTAATCAGCTCTAAAACAATAGACGAACGTTACACGAAAACTCATAAAAAGCCAGACGAAGGAAGTCCGATGGAGCGTGCAGCGCACCGCATATTGTGTAGAAAGGCGAGTGTGTCCAAAGGGCCACCCAACCGAGTAATACGATTTAATCGACAGTCGCGGTGGCGACGTCCAGCTTAACAACTGCTCGACCTGATAATTAAAGTTTATACTAAGTATTATGGATATTCTAATACACGCAGGTCATTTCAGTGCCCAGCATGAGCTCGTGCCAGGTTCTGTGTAAGTATAAGAAAACTTTATATGAAATGCATAAAAACGTAGCATCACGCTTGTAATCCACGAAAAGGTAGGCAGAGGAATGTAATAGATACATTCCCACATTTCTCCAGCTACGTTTACATCCCACTATGGTGTGGTTGGTGAGTCTGTTGCCATATACCGCCCACTAATGTATACTCCCTGCTACTGCTAGCAATTACAAGTTAGACAAACCCAGTAGCACACGAAGGTCAAGGATCCGAGGATTGAACTCACCACCTCTCGATCAGCAATCTCGTTTATAACCACCCGACTAACGAGGCAGTCGTATGTGGGAACATTATGGCTATTCACTGATGACATCATCCGATTATCAGGTTAATAATAATAATGTCTTGCGATTATTCACAAACGAGCATCCATAACCCTAAACTATGCATATCCCTTAATATAATCACTAGATAACTCTGCAAGATTTCAAGTTGATAATTTTATTTCCAACCCTTTAAGTTCCACCATTAGACACGGGTCTATCCACAACTGAGATTAATTACTATCGCACTAATTACAATTGTAATATCCTCTTTATTTTTATATAACTATGTATATAATAGGTATTAAAAATTCAGAACTTTCAATACAGACAGACATACTCGTAAGTCAAACGCACGGGAGACCTACATAATTATACAAAGGAATTCGCACATATCGCAACTCAGTGCTACTTTGTGCCGACCTGAACGTCGCTGAATTGAAAGTAGGTCTTGAAAATAGTTCATGACATAATATCCAGAGAGCGTAGATCCAGATCACAATATTCACACGTCTCACCGCGCGTTTTCCCCCATGGCGGCCACAATGGATACATTTGCACATGACACACAAAGGTTTCTCTCACAGTTCGTTTATCAAACCAGATGTCTACAGTGAAACGGACGAATGAACCGGCTATTCCACTATTATTTTAACATTAGCCGTCGCTCCTCACCAGAAGTGCGAGGGTAGGAAGTCGAGTATTAGACGAAATTTGACAGATAACGCACTTCCGCACGCTCGTGGTGGTCTCACATTCAAACTACAATTAGATGTACGATGCTGATGAAATTCTCCGAAGTTGATATTATGTGATGATGTCTTAATTTACTCTGAAGGCAGAATTTGTAATAGAAAATTGTAGTTTCCGTCGGATTACTTTAACAGTACAAACGTGACATTTCTGTCACAAATTTGAAATAACGGTCCCAGTTCCAAGGATGGTGGTTATTATGTTCCAATCTAAAGTTACAATATACACATTATTTCACGTAGGTATTTATCTTTGCGTGCATCCATAGTGGTACCCACGACACCCACGAAGTTCCATGTACGGGCAAGTGTTAGTAAATTTACCTATATGCAAATATAGTCTAAATTACACATAGTTTGTTGCATATTTTTAAGTACTTTAAATCTATATTATTATTGGTAATGGAGTTAGAGTGAAGCAGGGGGACTACACTAAACTCTTCTGTCTACATCTTCGGAAATTACACTAGTGATATTATGTTATAAATGTGGGTACGTATGTATTTGCTATGTTTAAAAGTAGTGTATGATTGATTAAAAAAACAATATGTGTAGAAACATGATCCAATACCTCATTTTAATTTATTTTATAAAAATTAAACAGTTTTTATGGTATATCAAGAAAGGGTAATATATTTACGTGAAATACACAAAAATGTATTAAAAACGAATGATTTTCAAATTAACATGACAAACACTTAACGGTACTTGTAGGTACGTCAAGTGTTTCTTATGAAGTTGCCAAACATATCAAATTTTATGTTCGCCCATTCTAATGGAGATAATTAATAGGACGTATTTTTAATAAATAGTTGATTCTGTCCATTTTAAACGGCGTTTGTGTTAGATGTGGGCGGTGTAACACAACACTAGGTGGTAATGTTCGACAATTAAGCATTCCCATTAAGTCTGCCCATTTTAGTTTAACAAATTTCAAATCCAAAATTTATGTACTTACGCTTTTTTATTGTGATGCAAAAATAATGTGTAGTTTAGAAATATTACATGTTAGTTAATTACCACAGTGGTCCTCCAATGTATGAGACTGTGTTAAGACAGTTCTGAATTCATACTGCAACAATGTATGGAGAACTGTTAAGTCAGTTCAGTCAGTTCTGAATTCTTTGCCTCCAAAACGGACATTGTGACAATTTTAGGTAAACATTTGCGTGTGACGTTACACAAATTAAACGTGTTTAAACACACACTATATAGAACATCGCAGGTAATGTGGATCGGTCACCAACAATCAACTGTCACATAAAAATTACATGGATAAAATTAGAACTATTATTGTTAGACACACAGACACACACATCCATTCGATAAGACAAGCCGCTCGTGAACCATGACGGATGCAGTGAGAAGCGTCTATTATAAATGCAATGGAAATGACCCAGTGAAATAAAGCAACCGTTCGGATCGTACCGTGGGACTCGGCGCCACACTTCGCTATTAAAACAAAGGTAGCTAACAACTTTAACTTTAATCAAAGGTGAATTCAGAGGTCTCGCAAGAGTCTAAAGATTTTATGTTCGGTTTTTCTATATTATTATAATGACTAAAATATTCCGATTTGAAAGCTGTATAGTACCTTACAATTTTTTCATTACCATTAGTACTTTTTCCAGCTTAAATATTACAAATCGTGTTTATAGTAGGTATGTAGGTTGTTAAAAATGAACCAGTTGTTACAAAACCTATACGTTCTTATGACGATAAAATGAAAGATTAAGTCGAACCAAAATTACTCTGATCAGATGATTATATTGTGGTCAATTAGTGGCATCAGTGGTCCGAGATCCTTTTCGAATTCCCACACGCTGTACAGATATCAGTGACCGCATAAAACCCATTAATTGAAGTTCGCGTCCGAGTGGGGCCAGCGCAATAAACTGCTAATTACTATTTATCATTTGTTAGAAGAACGCAGGTGGACGGCAGGAGGGTGTCTCGGGTGTGTCTGCGGTTCCCACGAGGTTCCTTCCGCACGCGGCGACCCGTGACGCTACCGTCTTGGCGCCTCGCACCTCACATTGTTCCAAACGATTCAACTCCCAGACACATTACGCAGGTGAACAAAATCATTCATGAGTTTGGAAAACTAGCGGATTATTAACGACTTTTATATTCCGACTATCTCACGGATTTGTTCGGACCATCTTACTAAAGTAGTAGGACTGCAGTGGATACAAACAGCATAGGACTAGAGAAAGCGGTGTAAAGAAAAGGAAAACTCAGCAGCTATTCTCTGCAGAGGAGAGATACAGGTTGTTTACATAGACAGATTGACATTTACACTCATAATCTCATAACGGGCCATGCGCTTTTCTGGTTTTTTCAGGCTTTGTTAAATCCGCAAATTTGAAATGTTATGGTACCTAATAGAATATACTCGTTTTTAATCATTTAAAGTTGCTTTAAACTTGATAAAGGTAAGTGGAAAACTAGCTGTCGCTTTGAAGGTAACTTGTGAACTTAAAGATGTATTCATTCAAATGTAACCGGTAGTTGAATCTTAATACAAAGCTTAGATTCTGGCTGGCGAATTTTTACATGCACAAATGCTTTTCCAATTTGAATGTCTAACTATTTATTATGACGCAAAACATGGAAGCGATAGAATCAAAACTAAAGCAAAGTTTAACCTAACAGTGACAGACCATCAGACATTAGTTCAAAAAGCATATTATTTTGATATTCATCTTTCGAGCCACGAAACTGAATAGGTATAATAAAAAACGTAAAAGCATAAAGAAAGTAAAAATTATAAGCACATCAGGTCCTTTACCCAGAGTAATAATCGTCATAAAGTGTGGTTAAATTCATATGCACACCGCAGCATCGCCACAAGGATTTCATTTTGTTCGTGATATTTTTATTGATATTGTCTTGTGCGATAGACAACATCGAACGTTTCACAATGCCCGCGAGTATTTATAAACTCTTTTACTTGTATTTTACAGCGGCACAATAGCGAGATATGACAATATGAAGGATGTGAATGATTTCAGAGTACAGGTCCTGCGATAAATATTTATTGTTGTTGGTATTGGCACAAAAAGCGCAGTGTGTCGGAAATGGTTGGAGTGCCGCGCGGGACGGCACACGACGGAATGTCGCCGACGCAGGTGATCATACAAAAACTGTACATTTCATTACTGCAATTATCAGCCAGTGTACTGACGAAAACAATGTCACAGTCCGCTACTGTATTCACACTAATAATATTTACTTAGAAGGATTGATATTGTTTGCTTTGAAAATCGCTAGGATTAGGTATCACAATCCTGCCTTTACCAATAATTCGTGCCAAACTCTTCGAGGAAATATCTACGGACGTCATTATATATTGTGACATTCTAATTTCTTTTACGTTGACGAGTTTACAAAACGTATCTAATTCGTCACTCGAAAATAAAATTTCTTTGAAACATTTAATGATTCAGAAATAATCTTCTTACTACGAATACAGTAAAAAAGTGTTTGGATATAGACAGGTGTTCTAAGCACAGCTGTTTGAATAATTAACCCACGTCTCTGAAGACTGACCAATATTTTTTACACGGAATATCTTAATCGGCATCGACTTTTACACGCCCTTATTATAACAAAGTTGATGGCATTAAGAATATTTTAAAGTCAACTTTACATAGCTAAGTTTTAAGCTTTAAAATAGTTAATTAAGTACGACTTAATAAATAAATAGGGTTAAATATAAAAATATAATGTTAGAGAATTTCATACATGTGTATGTAAAGCATACATACAAATCTGAGAAATACTACACGAATTATGTAACATTTTCTGATTTCATACCTGTCATAACAGTGTACCTAAGTATATGATTGTATACACATTACGTATACAGTGCATATTTTAATATCTCGATTCGACCTGTACGACCTGTACAATTAAAAAAAATTAAATAAGTCTTGCTATATGAGTATATGCATATCACTTTGCATATTTTAATTTAACATCTTTACCACGCTTTTAATGTATCAACTTTTCATGTCTAAAACTGTCAGGACCGCCTTTTGTTAATTCCAGTCATTCAGCCAAATTCATAATACCCGCGGATAACTTTCACAACTTTTACTAAATTCTTTACTATATACATCCAATAGTATTTTTTACATTTATGGCGAGTACTTAGGATATCATGTACGAAAAAAGAAATTGTTCCTACACATATACAATTAATATAACAATATTAACACGTTATAAAGAAGTAGATACAATACACGTTTATTAGTTAAATCGTTATTACTCATGAAACTGTTTTATTTACGCATCGTACTCATATAACGTTTAAATTGTTACGCGCAATTTCGGTAACGTTTTTTTATTTGCCATGCCCAAATAGCTTTTACTTTGATGAATAAACTTTTCTAAATTTCGCTGTTGTTTGTTATATAACTTGTTCTCTATTATGATAATATTTCCAAAGAATGCTTATGAATGAAACTTTTTAAATTGTTAAAGAATATAATAAAAAAAACTTATTTCCAAAGCAAATAATACAGAAGGCCAAGTTCTTTTTTTAATATTCGGCTAATTGCGATACACAACAGCGCGTGAGCAATCAGATAATGTTCAAAAGTTTTCAATTCAAAACTTTAAAACTGTCTAGTTTTAAAAACAACTGAAAAGCACGTATAGTACAGTATCAAAAAATATTGTTCTCTACGCATGACCGCTGGTAAGAGTACCAACTCATTAAGATTGAAATATTATACAACATTGCAAATTCCTGCTACTTACTTAAGAGTAATTTACATGCAAAGCAGACTCCCGTATCCGAATATATTAATTCCAGTCTCATATGTATACAAAAAGCATACGAGTCTTTATTAGCATGGAAATTGTGCTCCCTCACACCGTACTATATGGGAATGCATATTGCAATGGTTACTGCGGTCTGTAAAACTGAAATACGTAAACAAAACCATAACATAATATGTTTATAACGTTATACTTGAAAAATAATAAAGGTACGCCTGTAATCCGCAAAGTGGTAGGCGGAGAAGTGTAGTACACTCCCACGTTTCACCAGGCACGTTTATATCCCACTATGGAACAGGTGGTGAGCATATTGCCCTACACCGGGCACATATTGTTTATTGTTTTATTTTCATTTGTTTTAAATATATTTGCTTTTTAATGGGTTTTCCAAATTAGTAATACAATGATAATAATGTTAATCTTCACGCTAGGTCCCTTAACGGCTAGGCAGAGAAATATTAATAAAAATATAATGCATGTTTGATACAACCCTTCGTATACGATATTTCTGACGACTGATATATTAACTATACATTTGACATTTTTATATCAACTATCAAACACGTGATATAATTCATCAGATGAAATATTAAACATTTTTTCCTTTAACAATATTTCGTAATAATGGTTTGTATGGATATAAATATTTAGCACTCTGGCTATCTCTCTCGTGAGGGCCGTGGCGTGATGACATATTAAGAATCAATGTTTTGTTTAACCCCAGTTCCAACTGTATAAACAAATCACGAGTTGCTTATTATGTTTCATTTGGCGACGTAATAATATATTTGTATTCTCCGGTGTAAACGATTCGTGTCACGAAATTCCATACGCGTCTATTGTACGTAATAGGTTTGCTTTACGTGCTTTAAATCGAAAACTTAAACTAAACTAAACAACTATGTATTAAGTAAAGCGTGTGACGGAATGTAAGGTGCATTTTCCTATTTTGTAATAGTTTTTCTTATTTTGAGTGTCGGGAACAAAATGCATATAATGAATAATAAATTACCATTAAATACGTTTTCTAGAAAAAAGTCATAGTGAGCACAAAAAAAACATAATATTCAACGAGGAATCATTGTTATCAACAATCGATCATCGAGTTGATTGGCGTGTTATTGGAGAGACCTATGTCCAGCAGTGGACAAAATTAGACTGATGGTGATGATGAAGAATCCCACATACCTTATAGAATCTTACGAAGAACTCGCTATATATTCCATAACCGTTTCAGCGGTGATATTAATCTTGAAACATACATATTGTAAAAAATAGATGTTCGCATTTTAATCTAGGACCCCACGAACAAAAGGCTGAATTTTAAACCACTACGCTATGACTGCTTCTTTCACTTAAGTCTAAAATTAGAATGTTCTAGCTTTTTTAATGTATAACCATAACATAAAATGAAATATATAATAAATCGGTGCTCTCTGCCTACCCAGTGAGGGACCTGGCGTAAAGATTATACTATTTAGTCATATTTCCTCCGGGATCGCTTAAATTATGTTGTATTAGAAAACGAACAAAATTTCCGAACAGCGAGAAACGTAATTTAAAAAAATTAAGATTTCGGTCCGTAGAAGTGAATTTAAACCTACATACATTTCCATTAACTGTTCACGACCGCTAGGTGAATTAACAAAACAAATGAGTATATAAAGGAACTTGAACAAATTAAATAGATACGAATCTATGCTGTGTACTACAGCTATGTACATAAAAAATAAAACGCTACCGCAAACGTGGACGCCGGCATTAATCTTGGCCGAGATGAGCCCGCGCCGCCTCAGTCATACTAACGAGCTGGCATTTATCAACACGCTGATGTTTAAGGTCGCCATAGACGCAGCTATAATATTTTTATAGCAAGGCATATTACAACGTTATAATTATTTTTGTATAGTAACGCTTAAATGATCGCGCATATAGCTAGAATATATATTATTCCATATATATACGTACCTTTCTTAACGTCGTTACAATATGTATATTATCAAATATGGCTAAACAGGTCTCGATATAACAAACATAAATATTATTGGGCAAGTAATGATCGAAAATATGTATATAGTATAGCTACCGTCTGGTAGCTTGCTATATTTCACAACGCAGTATATCAGTACATATTATAGCGCAAAGTGTCGACCTTTATATGTAATAAGTTCTCGTATACGCACTACATAACTATATCAACTCGTAAATTTACAATCAACAATTAGAGAAACTAATCCGTATGATTACATATGGATTAGTTTCTATCTATATTCTTTAAAAAATATAACAATTGCGTACACACTAAATCAATTAAAGCACAGTTACATAAAATATAGTTACCGATGGCGTTGAAACACCGAATGTTAACAAAGAGCGAGCAGACGAACGTGGAACGAATAGTTGGTAGTTGGTGAAATAACTTGTGTAAGCACCATAGAGATAATATACAAATAGAGTAGGCGGGCTATTAGTGCGTATGGAATTGAAAATGTCGCGTTGATACAAAGAGACAGAAGATGCATTTGGTATACGTGGTGACGCGCGATGTTGCTGGCGGATACAACAATAATTTACATATAGAAACACATTGATTCTCTTTCGCTCTTTATGGACGAGACAATTTTTTGCTTGGCTGGCCTACTCTATGTATATAATATCTCTATGGTAAACACACGTGCACCTGTTCAAAGAAGATTGTTTAGAGACACGCTAGGCACGAACGTAGGGCCATTACATTTCAGGAACCGCTCAGCGAATGCTACTGCGTTCGCCTCCCTCGCGCTTACGTAGTATTGTATTTGCGCAACAGAGAAAGATATAAACAAAATATTGGTACCGATGCGCGTTACGCCAGCTTAAATGTTTCTTCAGTGTTGTGATGTGTAACTTCGAAATAGGCGTCAGCTATTCGTAGTTTCATGTTACGTACACAAATAATGAGGGCGCAGTCATAACAAAACTTTATTGAGAGAACATTAAACGTACGCAAAGTTCTGTGCCGTTAACACACAATAAAGTACAGCAGGTACGATATATAACAATTTTATATACTATTTTACCCGAACTATTAAACATTGGTTTTAAAACCTATATAACTGACATGCAGAAAACGAGCCCAGGTACAATGAGTCCAAACATCTTGACTGCTTTCAGAGAGACACCTAACAAAAACCTACATAAAATAAACGTAAACATTGTTTTAAAGCACTAATATACTTTTAACTAATTAATACACTAATTTACTCAGAGCTACACTCAAACTGAGTAGGCAACACTTGCTTAACCCCATTCATGTTATCAGATTACATTAAGCTCGTACATTGCAACAGCCTGCGGAAGCGATAAGGACATAGTAAACACAGGAGTGCAGGGCTCGAGATAAAAACGACATCAACTTCACTCAACGTTTCCAAGAAGACGCGACAAGTATTATGAACTCTGCGTACTTGTGGATACAAGATGGCACCACTTGCGGTATTACTGATTACTCATATACTACTTTCAACATTTTATTTTAAGGAATTACGTGTGCTAAGCTTAACGGTTGGTTAATCACTCTTGAATTAGATAATCGTTTACTTGTCTTGACACACTTTGTATTGATATATCATGCGTTTTAAATATATTGTGTTCTTGAACGTAGAAGGAGCAGATCATGTTTGTAAAGACAGAGATATTTGTGTCTCAATGGTCTCTGCTTTCCCCGTGCAGGACCTGGCGTGATTGTATAATAATCTGTTTCAAAGGGTTACTGGTCAATTAATCGTTTTGGAATCATATAAAAACGGTTATGATACGACAATTTAATTAACATTTTTGTAACAAAAGAAGATTGATTGGTGTATCGCGTGCATGTATTAAATCATAGCTTATGTGAGAAAGCGGATGATATTAAACGCTTAGTTATCTATGATGAAAACTAAAACGAAAATTGTATGAAACATTCACAGTTAATTTGTTGGGTAGGTACATATTCTTTAGTGGTAAAATCAAATAATGCAATGTATGAATTGTGTTACTAATGATAATAAGTAATAAAAGTTATATTACGAGTATTGTTGTATTGTTGTACGGTACCTACTTCGTACATTAAGTGAATTTTATATTGAACTTAAATTTAGTGCTCATTTAACATATAATACATATTGAACTTAAATGTAGTGCTTATTTTTTCGTATAATACATATTGAACTTAAATGTAGTGCTCATTTTTTCGTATAATACATATTGAACTTAAATGTAGTGCTCATTTTTCCGTATAATACATATTGATTAATTGTTGTGCGACTACGCAGAAACAAATAAATAAATAATACGCAATCCAGAAGGCACGCAACAAGAACTGCTTCGTATATC
>DWTO01001016.1:0-17789 GCA_018244755.1 Jemadia pseudognetus
CGTGAGAGTGTTCTGCATTCCTCTGCCTACCTCATCGAGGATTACAGGCGTGAAGTTACGTATTTGAATAATATATTATATAATAATAACTGTGAGTGCCACGGAGCATCCAGTTGTATCCGCACGCTACAGATGTGTTGGCTGTCGGGCGCGACGGCTCCTACTGTGTTGCGCTGAGCAGCGCCGACAACCAGAACACTCCACGACCGGATATAAGCAGCTATTTAATTTCCGCGCGTTCAATGATCGTCTCATATATATGTATTTAGTTACACACTTACATGTGTTCAACTTTTACCCAAGTAGTATCTTTACTTGCAATACAGAAAACGCTACAATAAATAAATAAAAATTACTAAATTATTATAACTAGTAAAACAAAGGAAAAAAGATTTTATCGAGAAATTTATCCGTCCTCAACCATATTAAATAAATTAAGGTAAGCACTGAGTTATTTGGATAACTTTAACAGTTTCCCGTTGCCTTAATTTTGCATACAACACTTTCCTGGGCGAACTTTCAGACAGTCTTATGTTTTGAGTGACAAATCCAATTTTATTCTCGACTGCCCCTCCGGCCCCTCCCCCGGACCGATCAGACCTTATCCAAATTGGATCTTGAATAATAAAGAATCGGGGCGATTGGATTTTATTCCTTAAATTCAATTAGCACACAAGGGTCGTGTGTGTGACTGCAGACGAAAGATAGAGGCACATTATCGTATTAAAAGGGATCTCAGGATTTTATATTGAAGGGAGCGAAAGTTTCGATAGTGGAAACATTTAATAAACGTTTATAACGCGCGCTCCCAAGCATATTGTAACTTTATGAGTATATTTAGTTTTTTTTTTAAGTAAACGAAAATATATATCACATATTTGAAATAAAAATGCGATGTTTAATTATCGATTTTTTAATACTAAACTTATTTTATCAGGATTTTTTAATCAGGCCCTATTTTTAATCAGCAAGCGGCCCACTTAATGGTGAGTGATCCTGGTCACCATCGCCTATGAACATTTGCAACTTCAGAGGCGTTACTATGCGTTACCCACTTTGAAGGGACTTTTTCACGCTACGTTCACTAGACTGTATAACGTGTCTAATACGTTAACAAGATCAAGATACGTTCAAGAAATAAATTATAAATTATTATTTACTATGTACAAAGCTACCTATAGCAAGGATCTTAAAAATTACTTTTTAAATTAATATATTCTTAACACATATACATAGTATAACTATATAAATTGTACCCATCTGTACTCATACCCTACATAAACTTCAGCAATGTCAAATCTAACACTCCTCCGTGCGCATCGTATTCTTGTAAAGCGGTACAAAGTTTTCTCATTACGTATTACTTTAATTATAATTAATATTTAATGTCGTCATATTAAGCTCTCTTGTATTCTTGTATGAAATTCAAATTTAGCCTCTCTCGCTCGTGCGGTCGGTCCGAACACTATTAACCGTACCAGTTGACTAAATCGAAGATGAATACGGCCCTAAATAGAGCGTTAAAGTCATATTTTGAGTAAGATACGATAACTTGATTATAAATAAAACCACCTAACCTAAAATCGGACGCTGATTCGGACTTCCGAGATAATAAACATATTTATTTAGTTATATAATTGACACATTGAAATTCTTGTAACTGGTGTTATATTTCTTCAATGTTGCAACATCTACAACTGCGAGACTAAGAAATTATTAATATGAGATAATAACTTAACTAAGCCGTATTCAAACTACTTAACGTTAGTCAAGATTTCAACACGCGATTAAACTGCGCCGACGCCGCTATATTACGCAGTTTCCGAGTATTTATATGCTTATCGTCACCGTAACGGCGTCATCTTGCCGAAACGGAGAAGGCACGAAACTCAACTGGAAATAAAATTGTTATAATTATATCTATTTATCATGTGACTTAACTGTGTTAGCAGTACACACAATAACCAGCAGTGCTGGAAACTACTTCTTTTTAACATAGTCTGATATCTGGTACATTATGCGTTGGGCGTCTTATATGAATTATTGCAACGCTAAAAACATCTTCAGTCTTGCAACATATATTAAAAAAATTAGAACATATAGGTCAATATTTGAAATGCCAATCGCTTACTCGGTTCTAGGCCTACAGTCTAGAAGTTCTTTCTGTGGCTTTGACTTAAGCATATTACTTACTCTTGCTATGCACGGATCTCTTTCCTTTTACAGATCTAGCATGTACAGTGTGATTTGGCAGGGATACGAGATGTTGGTAAAACTCTTTATCTGGAAATATTGAACTTAAATTTTATCTGTGCTAGAACAGTCTAGCAAATTAACAGTATCACAGTGGCTGTTACCGCAATCACGTAGCTCCTATCTTCGCCGAAGAGAACTGCAGGAATAGGACTGTTAGTGCATGAATAGGACTGTTAGTGCATGAATAGGACGGTTAGTGCATGAATAGGGCTGTTAGTGCGTGAATAGGGCTGTCAGAGCATGAATAGGGCTGTCAGGGCATGAATAGGGCTGTTAGTGCGTGAATAGGACTGTGAGTGCATGAATAGGACTTTTAGTGCATAGGTAGGACTACTAGTGCGTGAATTTGACTTCGTAACATTATTCCAGTTATGGTATGACAATATTTTTATCGTGCGAGCTTTATATTTACCTATTGTACATTCAAAGCCCATCGTCAGCTTTTGCTTAAATTGATGGATGCAACACCTTACTGCATCAAATCTACGTATCGCTGTTATTCACATATTTATTAATTGTTACCACTTATTGGTTATAAACCGGGAAAATCTAAGCTGATTATGGCAAAGCAATAAAAAACGACCAAATAGTATGTAGTATCACATAAACGTACTTTAAACCATCGACCTACGTCCCATTAGTTTGAATGTATAAATATAATAAATTGCCGCATTATCGCTGCTACGTTTGACATAAACATCGAAATCTACTTAAAGTAATGGAAACGATTTAATGTGGTACCTACCAGAGCAGAATCAGGCCGCGCGATAAGACGAGTTTCGTCGAGTTATTATGTTCTCGATCAGATTATGGTTTGTCATAAATTATTACAACACTGCATGTGAATCTGTATTTAGACTATAGTGCCGTCTCCCTGTTCGTTTGTCTACCTGTAGTGCTACAGTAACCGCTGTAACATTTTATATTTGCAGTAAGTTATACAAGACACGATTATCACACTACTGCACGTTATCAATATTTGAAGTTATCGCAATAAGTAAATTATGGGTCAATTATATATAAATATATAATTACGTGTATAGGTTGCCTATCATAAATATTTTATTAAACAATGAATGAATGATGAACGACACGATAGAACGAGTGAATGTAAAATATTACAATCGTACACTGTCCCTAAGCAGACATTTCGAACATTTTAATTTTATTAAGTCTTATGAATGCGTAATTATGTACATATTGGGTTTAGGCATTTGTGTTCACGAAGTGAACACGCAACAATTTATTTAGTTATGAATCGGGTACTTGCAATGTATTCCATAAGTATATCGCATATCAAATCATTACTTGATGTGGTAATTAGCTACTAATATTCATGGATTTTTATGCGCATAATTTTTTAAAAATAAATTCGTTATGCGTACACACTATATTCGTATAAATACATTCTAATTGCTATGTACGTATTATGGTCAAACTACATAACATACTTTACACACACCGTAAGTCATTATTTATTCTGCATGCATATAACATTCGAATAGTATCCAAGACCACCTCAGTAGTAGCAATGTACATGGTTTTATTTCATGATAAATTCAGATGTAAATTACGAATATGTTTGCCTGCGTCCTTCATCTCATAAAACTGATGTTGCGTTAACATCCTGCTGTTCATTCGCGCGAATCAAAATACACATGTCGCCGTTCCGGCGTCGCCCTAAATTGACTGTCCATCAAACATGTTTCCTACACGTTGCCAGCCTTATAAATAAATTATATCATAAACTATTCGACTAGAAATTGTTTAAATCGCTCGTAATTATATTCCGAAGTTTGTAACATCATATCTCACATTAAAGAGCATTTTAAGACAAGGCGTTTATTTATAGCACACTAGATAAGTAACTCATTATTTATACAAATATACACTGCGAATTTTGATGAACGCAGTTTCCGATGAAGACTAAAATTCGTCCATCTTGTGCATATACTGCATATAACAGCTGATGGAGGAGTTCAGTCTCTGAAATCGGAATGGATTTGTGCAGTGTGATAAGTGGCAGGACTCTAAGGATAGGAATATTCGCTACCCCGTAAGCGTGATTGAATGGTGCAATTGCCTTACTTGATTTTAATGCCGATTAAAACCTTTATTTAACGAAGCACTTAGATGGCCTTTTAAAATCAAAAATAGCGCATGGAAATTAACGCAAGTTTTCAAAACGTTTCATGGCAAATGATATTGATAATGGACGCGGATTTAAAATAATACCGTTAAATAAATAATGAAACAGCGACGATGGCTAAAGGCTCGGTCCTGCTGTTGTGTAATTCACTTGCGTGCGTATTACGTCCATTAGAGTTGTCAATAGTGAGTAGGAAGATATCTAAGTAAACGCTCACTGATTCTTGTGTGCGTGTGTCAACTACGTAATGTTTACAGTTCATCTTTAATGACAATATAATAATAACATCATGTGTTACATAACATAACACAACTAACCAAATTAGAACTTGCAATTGAATACCTACATGATGACATATGTAGGACTGCATATGGAAATGTTGGTGTTAGATCGATTTCAATTTGTATAGTGGGATCATAGAGGGTAGCCTGAGTGCAAACGACGATCTGGTGGCGAAGCGCGGGCGGATAATGCGAGTGTTGCGAATCGTTGGCGTGTGGCGCAACCTTAAAAGCAATATCCGGCACCGCGCGCGCCGCCAGGAAATGAACCGGAAACAGCGGTGTATTAAGCCGCAGGTACCAGCCCTTCAATTTATAAACGCTTGCGGCCGCACTCCACTCACCGCTGCACTAGCTGAGCTGCTCTAGCTTATATCCGGTGAAGTTAATTTGTAACTCACACTTAAAGCGAAATGAGAAGTTCGTCGTGTCGGCCGCATTACGGCCCGCTTTGTCTACTACGTGTTGTGTTCGAATATTGTCAGCGCTTTACGAAACAAAGCCGAAAGGACAATATCTAAATTTATATTCTCTTGTCCTGAACTAACAGTGAAATGAAATAAAGTCCGCAAACAAAAGTTTGCAAATCCAATATGATTTGGCGCGTCGGTAAACATCGGCGGCATCCCGGTGATATCGCAAACGAATAACATTAAACTTTGTATGGATTGAATGTAGAAAACCAATTTCGGTGCTCGGCGAGTGCGAGCCAATGGGATGAGGGTGTCAGAACGCTTTGACAGCTCTCTGATTGAAAAATACGGAAGCCTGTTTATGGAGTAAGTGAGCTTTCGGTCCATGGGTTGGCTCGGTATCGAGGCGTCCTACGCGCCGTGATCGTCCTGGAAGCTCTGTATAAACGCACTCCTTCTCTGATCATTCGATGATAATAATAATAATAATCAAAATTTAAATTAAATTGTCATTAATTAACCAATAACTTTTAAAGATACACTTTTTAATCTAATGTATCCTGTTAGTTGTACGAGTCAAAGGACAGAGGAAAAAATTAATTATCTCCATAAAAAATATAATTTCCAACATGCTTCACAGTGAATCTTTAATTAACAAGTCCTGTGTCTATTTATACTCAACTCTATAAGGCAAGCAATAAATTTACACGTTATCAGTTGCGGTGTTATTTACTTAAAATATCTTGCGACACTTTTAACAATTTACCATGGGGGCGTGAAAAGCCAGTTGTCCTTTTTGCTTTGACTGGAATTGATTCGTTAGCGACGACATAACATTTCGTTATTAATTATCACTTTGTCGACAAATGTTCCTACTATACATAAATAACAAGTTATATAAATTCATGGCTAAATACCAATATAAATTTTGTTGGTACACTATAAATACCATATATGTATGATTTATTCAATTGTAGGCAAGAAAAAGAACATTCAAATTGAGAATGAACGGAAATTTTAATTCCACTTGAGAATAATTTTATTATTTATTAAAAACATCGTAAAGTTGTTTATCCATAAAGGAATTTAAATTGCAGACACGTCGTATAATTGTAATTAAAAATATTCCACATAAAAATGTCTACTGTCATTTAAGTGTCGTCTTAAGGTCATTTATTTAGGCCGCGGCTTTTAGCAAAAAGGTAGGCAGAACGTTATTGCTTTTATTCGTATGTAAGGGTGGGTTTAGAAGAGCGATGACGAATGGTTCACAAATTATGCATGTTATGAAATATTTTATAAACAGGCGCACCAGATACGACCCTCGCGTCGATATATCACGAATTTGGACATCAGCACTCTGCTATTGGAATTCTGCAGATGATTTTCCTTCACAATTTATACGAACTGCGGAACGAGCCAATCGCGCCGAGGATTTCGGGATGGGATATGAGCTCAGCGATTCATTTAAAACGGCGAAATTAAATGTCTAGGAGATTACATTGGGGCCGTTTGGAGATTACTTAGAGATAACTAAGACGTTTATTGAACCGCCCTGGACGATTTTTATTGGACTCACATCTATCACTACCTACACTACAGTTTTATTTTAGACAATAATATTGTTATTACGCTTTAATATTTTTAAAGTTCGTATTTACTGTACTTGTTGGGTAATAATATGAATCATGTCTGTTAATGCAAAACAATGACAAAGTTTAGAATGATGTAGGTACTTATAAAATAACATTATCTCTTCAGGTAAAGCAATTTGTATAAAAATTTAGGTAATGTGTTGACTGTGGAGTATGCGAGTAATGTGCATGCATTTAAATTACATTCAAATGCCGCATATGTGGCTCTTGAGTGGCTGTGGGCCCATAGGATTAGCTCATTTTTACATACGGGAGGCGGGCAATTCACTTGGAGTGTTAAAAGTCTACACAGTGGTTAAATTAATGGTGCTATAAAATTCCGTAATATAAATACTAAATATTAATTAAATTTAAATACGTATTACCTTTGCAAATCACTCGGTAAATATTTTACTATATGAAAAAATATTTTTGGTGGAAAAAAAAAGTGAATTTTTAAAGAAACCGTGAATAGCGTCTAAATTACGAAACGTTATTATTTAATTAAAAACTTTCCGCACGCGAGTAATTCCTTACTTCATGTATACGAGATTGAGTCAGCGTCGATTTCGCTCCTCACGAAGCCGTCGACATTCGACAAGGGTTTTTAATTGAACGTCGGCCCATTGTGCTCGTTAAAGCGATTCAGAGTTAATCACAACGTTTTTCGTCCAGTAATGGAAGAAAGTAATTATCAATTAACTGTTCGATAATGGATTGCGGCCGCTTTTCGACAGCTTACCTGTCAAATGATCCCGATGATACCCGCGTAACGATCGACTGTGACACTCGCCTTTTTATACAAAGATGTTCTTTTTTTAAAATACTCTTTTACTTCTCACAAACAGTACAAAAAATAGAATGTAAGTACAATTTAATCAAATGGTACGCATAAATATTATGGTAAGTTAAAGTCGTAGCTTTTTTAAAGTATCTTTTTTTTCTTCAAATGTACAAAAGAAAATGTGCTTCAATAGTAAAATTCTAGAACAAATTTTTAATGTATTTTAGGATGTAAATGAAAAAGGTCATTGACTTGACGTGACATTGAGCTGTTAATTAGCATTTTAAATGTAATCAAATTTGTCTGTCGCCTGTTGGCTGCCGTGTAAGTATATATGTGTAAATAAATTAATACAGGTCTTAAATTCTTTGGAGTGCTTTTATACACTAAAATTAATACCTATAATAGATATGTTGGTTTTTTTTATAATTGATACGCTTATATTTGCAATAGTTATCTTTGTTTGATTGTTATAAGTTTAATTGATTTTTTATTTGCTTATTTTAGGGTTAATAGATAATATCTTTGGTTTCTTAAATGTTTAGTATGAAGCTTGGTTTACTTATTATGCTTATCAGATATTTTGGTTTAATTAATATACAGGCGGTTTGGCTATAATATGTTTAATAGATGTCTCGGTGAAATATAGTTTGAGCTTGTTGGAGTTCGTTCATATAGGCATAATTATTTGAACTTCAAAAGAAAAATTCATGAAGCGTAAACTTCAATAAAAATAATGGTTTATAGAGAACGGGGCGATGTTTCTCAGGTTTGCATTTTACGAACGGTTATGAAAACGAGAAGTGTCGCCCGCTGACGTGATTCTCTACCGTGAATTAGCATTGTAAATGCAATCACAGCTGTCAAGCTGCCACCGATTCGTCGAATTTACGCGCCTTCCGCTCCACCACGCGAACACAACAAATTATTGACTATAAATAACGATTTAAGTTCAGCCCTCGCTGCTAATATTATTAAGATACGGACACGAATCTGATTGCTAACTTATAATTAAATACAGATACGGTTATTAAATATTTTAAATGATATCTATCATTAATGATACGTCGAATTTAAATAGGATGTGTTTTTCAAATATATTTACCACGTACACTTTTTTTAATTAATCTAAATATATGTTTATTTTTACCTATACTAATCTGAAACGTGCATATGATAACAATATTAACAAAATCGTATATTTGTAATAAAAATATTTTTTAAATATTAAAACCTTTAAAGACATTCATTCACATTTGACCATCTAAGTGGTTCGATGATATTTAATCAAAGCCTTTAGTATTCAAACTATTTGATACAAACACTTCAATAACACTAAAATGTATTACATGTAACATCACGCCTGTAATCCCCGAAGAGGTAGGCAGAAGCATTCTTCTGCCTACGTGGGAATGTTCTACATTTAATACACTCCCACGTTCTACTAGTTGCGTTTACGTCCCACTATGAAATAGGTAGTGAAGATATAGGTAGTAAAGCCATACACCGGGCACATATTCACCCACTATTAGAAAATATAAATTAGAAAAAAAAATAGTACTGTCCGACCCGGGAATTGAACCCAAGACCTCCCGATCGGCAGTCGCACTTGCAACTAACGCGAAACACGAGGCAGTATAAAGTATTACACAACAATACAACATTAAAGAATGTAAATTAGCTTTGAGTATAAACACAAATCACGGTATTTCTTACTAAATTCATGGCTATTAAGCGCTAATAATAATTAAAGTAATAATATGGCAACTCAATATAAACAATAATTAAAATATGAACAACAAATGAAAGTAGGATAAAACTAGAAACTGAATTAGTAAAATAATGTTATTTGGGATTTTTTTTATTTCAACTCATTAACTAAGACGTTTATAAATGATAGCGCAACGGGGCTTTATAATTTATTTAAATATAATCAATTTCGTTTATTAAAACTACTGTGTTATCTTGTGTCTCCAAGACTGTATATTGATAGCCATTAACAATTTATTCAAAATGAATAAACGAGACACGAAAACAGATTACAACAGTAGACTGGCAGAAGCCCAAACGCTTAGAAAGCGACAATAGGTTATATTGATATGTAGGTTTAGAGCCATTTACGTATGCATATGAGCGAGATGAAAAAGAGTAATCGATAATGCAACCATCATTATTCCAAGCACCTTTATTATGTCGACTCAATTATGTACGGGCCTTTACATGGCAACGAGATTTGTGTAGTAAATTTCGCTTATTGTTGAGTTAATTTGCGCACAAATTGCACCACAGTGTATTATAGCCAAGCTCAGTCGCGCCACACGAACACAATAGGTAGTTTAATGTACATTCTTTTTACTTTGCGTATATTTCATAAATTCCTTTATACATAATTATTTAATAATCATTTTGTCGCACCTGCAATTAATTGTCACGTTATGTTCCAAGGTTTGTTTTAATTAACTGATTTCCAATAGATCCTTATTTCTTTATCACTATGTTTATATAGCAGTGATTTACTAACAACAAATGCATATTAATGTAATATGTATAAGCAGTTAAGTGAACGTGTATCATACATAATTTTAAAATTAATCCTTTCAAACATTACCGTTTCCAACCAATTACCATTATATGACAATAACGCATAAATATGTTTGTACGAATATAAAGCAAGTATACGTTATGTTAATAAGGCAATAAAAGTGAAGTATCGAAAATGGAAGATTATGTTCGACATTATAAAACCGAGTAATAAAAATATTGAATGATGATTAGTTCGCGTCGGATTACATTTAGGAACATTGAATAATACCGGAATAATGGCAGATAGGATCAGGCCGGGCACGCGACGTCGCGAGGCAATAAAGGTAATGTAGGCAAGGTATTTGCCAATATCCCCGTCGAGTGGCCCTCCCAAATATCTTAAGATTGTATTCCCCCTACATAAAAATTGTTCCGGAATAGAGATACTACCCGGATAAATATTCAATTTCACTACGGACGAAAAAGATTTGATACCTTTGCTACGAGCTAGCTTTATTGGATGATGGCCTTTGGAATGGTATGGATAATCATATTCATGGTTTTACGAATTGACGATTTCTAGTTTTGTAATCGGATTTGTTGAAGATTTGATAACGTTGAGAGAGCGAAAATATATTTGATAGCACTCGAATGGAATCGATATAAATTGTTACAAATAATCATTTCGAAATGTTGTTTAAATAAGTCGAAAGTTACAGCCAAGGAAAAATTGTTATTTGGTTACTATGTGATAAGCGAGTCTTGAGGAAAATATACCACCTGATGGCAAGCGTAGATGCCTCCTAAGACGTTTTATAATATAAAAACCTTGTTTTAAACGCTGTAGCAAGTGGTGTTTAAGACGTATCCACAACTCAGTACGCTCTCGAGACGGAGGAATAGAACGACATGTAGATGAAAAGGGCAGCTGAATCTAATACAATCGGAAAAAGCGATACTAGATACCCACAGGGTTGGCAAAAAATATTCATTTTCAATTATAATTGTATCAGTTTGTGGTAAGTTAACCAGTTCGTATTCATCATCATTAATACTAGTTATTTAATTTTGTAATGGTTACGTACCAATCCATTTATATATGATTCATATGTGAACTTCTAGGCGTCGTTATTGTAAATTGTATTTATGCCCCATTTCCTATCACACGCCGATAACTGTAGGAAAGTAGTTAAAGAGAAATGTAAAGTTTTATTGCGTTCCGTGATAGGGCGTGCACAAAGTATCGCATTGTTAGCAGCCCTACTGTGAGGGAGGGGGGACGGATGTGGGGAGAGGCGGCCGGGTATTGAATGAGATTGCTTCTTACTTCGGCAAATGGATCACGTAGTGGATGAGATGTCACAGTGTTTTAAGATACCAATTCGACCGATACGGCGCTGACGCACGTCCCAACTTATTATTATACGGTACGCAACATATGATGAAGTACAACTATGATTTTGATGCTGCGATTTTAGTTTTCAATTCGATTTTTGAATTTTAATATATGAAAGTTAAATAAGCAAATAAGAAAAAAAATTAACATTATGCCGATAATAATACTACGCCCATTAAAATCAATTGGAAATAACGTTGTGCGAGTTCGTTCTATCGTAACGTAGAGTGTTCAGTGAACGTGATTACATGTATGCGAACAAATTGGTGCGAAGGTTACAATCATCAAGTATACATTCACACTCAGTAATTGGGAAATTCCCGGAGCGGGATGCCGCTAGACGCGTCGGCGGTGGGCGGGCGCTGAAAAACAATTTCACGCCAAATCTTAGCTTGTGTTTTCCTATTTCCTTTTTATTTATCTTTTCGTCTTTTCTTTTCTCGAGAATCAATTTCACGGATGAGTGTTGCGATGATCTCAGTTCAAAAAGCGGGAGGGTTCGTGTGTGCTGCACGTGCAGTGTAGGGACATTGTCCGTCCGACGTTCTCATTACCGCGCGATGTGTACGAAGGAACGCGTCGCGATAATAAGCTTTCTGCTCGTTGCTCCTCGCGATTGGATGGGCCATGCGTGTGCTATCTGCGTATGCGGCCCCACTATATCGTATCCAATTTATTCTCGTAGATTTTGTGATTACATAAACCGTTTCATTTTTTATGTTATACAAACGATATATTTTCAAATTGCGCCGTATGTCATATCAACGTGCAGGTAAACGTTAAAACAGGCGTATGGATAATAATATTCTAGTTGTTAAGTATTCACTAAGAGCACACTATCTCCGCTGTTTGTAGTAGCAATCAGTAAATAATAGTGATTGTTTTGGCGCTCATCCAGGATAAAATGCTTATTTTCTTCATGTTGTAGGTACGTAACAAAGAGCTTTCCCACTTATACTACACCATTGTAAATAAACTGAGGCATATTTTGTGCAAAATGTTTGGATATTATTTAAAATCGAATCACAGTGCCAAAATGATTTTTAAAAGCTCCGAACTGCTAGAAATTTTTAAGTTCAAATTTTAATAGTAATAGTTTTGCTAGTGGTTTAATTTCCAACACACAAACTTTTTTGTTACAACTTGCTTCATACCAATATCAGATCACTGTAACACAGTAACGTCACGTCTATAATCTCTGAAGGGGTAGGCAGAGGAGTGAAGTACACTCCCTCGATTCACCAGTTACATTTACGTCCCACTGCCTATTGCCATACACCGGGCACATGTCCAGACTCCGAGCCGCTATTAAGAAATCCACCAGTGCCCTATTCGGGATTTGAACCAGGACCTCTTGATCGGCAATCGCGATTGCAACCAACACTACCTACCAGGCAGTTTATATCATGAAATTTGCTTTAAACATAAACAAAAAATACCAATTTTTTTATTCTATAGGTATGTATGCTGTGTAATATTTCATGATTTTCTGTTTTACATGCATAGTAACAAAAGACGTTCATAAATCAAAGTTGAACGAATTAGATAACATAAAGAAATAATAGTGTTCAGCGACCATAACAAAGTGCTGATACAAGATGACTTTTAAACACCGAGTCGGTCGGGACCGGGGCGCGCGCGGACCAGACAAAATTGTCGGGTCCAAGCAACGAAGCTTCCTTGAAATTGACAATTTTACGGGCGGTTTATTTCCGGATACGGAACTTGCTTGGTCCGGCTTGCTTTCTATTTATCCTTTCATGACATACATTATCCTGTTCTTTGCAACTTGTTTGCTTTTATTGATAATTTTAAGAGCAGTGCGTAGTTTGCAATCAGTACTACGAGTATGTATAAATCATGATATTATGATGATAGAGCTACAATAATTTTCATAACAGTTTATAATTGGTTGCATGTTGATGATATTGAAAAATTCTATAAGAAAAGATATTAATTTAGGTAAGAAATTGTTTAACATAACTAATATACACATATCTGTGTGAAGACAATATTTTAATTAAAATTATTTCCATTACATTTCACGACTAAATCCATTCGGTTACCAAGGCGGTACATAAAATTTACATTGTATGTAAGTGTCTTAAGCGAAAGCTTCCCACTTAAAAGCTCTACAAATGCACTGAAAGCTCTTTCGCGCACTAATCCCAAACCTTTTAGCTGCAATCAAAAGCCCCGAGCGCCGGCGCGGCCCGACGTGATGCTTGTGGAGGCGCCTAGGAATTTAATTTACATTTTTAATTAAGTTAAATTTTGTTCGGAAAGCTTTCACGGAATAGGAGTTTTCTTGATTAGAGTTCAGCCCAGCTGAAGTTTGAGATTGATTAGTGGAGCTTTAATTGCTCTCTGCCGGTGAATAATGAATTCGATCAGTACGGAGTCAGAAGGGATTGTCTAATAGTTCAGTTTTGCGTTAAATGAATCAAATTGTTTGTGTACCGCCCCAAACTACTTTTGATGATTAATGAAGTAAGAGGATTTTACAGTAAAATATTGATTGTGTTTTAGTGTAATTGTTTATAAACACACTTACTTAAACACGGTTTATGTGCACGGCATATCCATACTTTTCCACGCACTTACCTCAACGTCCTCCGTCCTGGTTGGGGAATCATTTCAAAAATGTTTACTTAATTGAAGGCGTCGATAATGGTATTAAAGTGCAGATAACAGCTGTTACGGTTATGAAAGCGGATACAATGCACTTTTTTTGTAAAAATCGATTTTTGATTGAAATGTAATTTTTTACAATCAACATGTAACGCGATAAAAATCTGTTACGAGGTAAGAATACAAGGAAGTAATTAAAACCCGTATCACGCACTAGGTCTTATAAAGCCCCTAATGGACGCTTGTAAATCGGCTACGGCACAAAAGAGCTGTACTGCAGCTGACGTAAAAGCGAATAAATAAGAGACTTCCGCGAAGCACTCTCAGTGAGAACAAGTCGAGAGCCCGTGACGTACGATTTGACATAGAATATTTTATTCGGGACGCCCGCCATCCATTCCACTTATCCGGGAGCTCTGTTGAATTTTTGACACCTTGACGAAGGACTGGCCTTTTTGTGTCTGGTTTAGTGTGACGGTGCCCTTTAAATTCGCATTATACGTGGGGAGTAACGCGAGAAGACAATTACTCCTTTGTCAGACTCCACTCGTCGAGAGAACAGACTGTAGAGTTTGAGAGCTGAGTGATATTTTTCCTGTAAGCGTACATATATGTTACTGGTAATTTATAATCCGACACAATGTCGTCATCCTATAGACTCCTATAGAGTATTATAAGTGGAGCGGGGGTTGCGTAAAATAGAAACTGAATTACAAATAATGTTACTTGTGGCTGGAGCGTTTGATATAATCGTAGAAATTAAAATATACTAAATAGATCCTAACGTAAGGAACGTAACATGGCGCCTCTAATCCGCGAAGAGGTAGACAGAGGAGTATAGTACACTCCTACGGTCCAACAATTACGTTTACGTCCCATTGTGCAATAGGTGGTGAACGAATTGCTATATAGGTACCAAGCACATATTCACATTCCGAGCCACTACTAGAAAATCTAAGAAAAATCCATTAATGCCCAGCCCCGGATTTGAACCCGGGAAAACTCGATCGGCAGCTGCGCTTGCAATCACGCACTAAAAATCAAAAAATAATCATATACTAAAAATATCCTAATAAAATTGTTGTGTAACTAATTAGTAAGCAGGCGTAGACGTGTAGGTTGGTTAATTCTTTCTTAACTCCAAATATAATAAAGGTCCTTTATTGTTTTGATATGCTATAATTCGTTATAACAGCAATCGTAATAACGCTCAAATCTACGTAACAGCGTATTTTATATGTAAAAATAAAAATTTAGTTTGTAATATTATGATCAGCATCATCAAGTCATTTATTGTTTCACTTTCAGACGCGGACCTCCTCTCAAAATGACAAAAGTTGAAGCCATAGTTTGTAACAATTTGCTAACGTTTGTGTTCATTACTTTCAATTAGCATAAGCTGCGACATTATTTGAACATCAGTTACGTTGACGGAGGAAGGTATATTAATTGGTAAACTTTATTTATGACTGAAAATGATTAAAGCACTGTTATTTTGACTCCTATTACACGTTTTCACGTGGGTAATCGTTTACGTTGTCTGAGTTACGCCTAACTTTTGTTGGCCCCCATGTTCCTAAATCATTCATTATACACTTTATCAGTTGCACAATATTCCTACAATACTATTTTGAATACGTTTAAAGACGATGCTCTTTTAATTTGAATTATATATTCGTAACGAGATATAAGGTTGATGGAGAGTTAAGTAAAAATTTATATAAAACATTTACACGAATACGATTTTGTACATAATATATTGCCAAAAACGCACGAGTCTCAGCTGCCGGGCTCATCCTGCCAATCGGACCGAATCCAGCGCAAGCAATCTATATTAGATTTGCTCGCTCATATCCATTCTGAGATGTTCATATTTTATTGGGGCCAATAAAACGGATTCATGAATATGAGAAATGCATAACGAATACCGTATTTATGGACGGAGGCGCGCCCGCGGATGTGTCGCGAGTAATTTGATAGCCGCCTTTGTAACAGGTGCTGATGGGAATTTCGATGCGGTTATAAAAGCTTTTGATTCAACTTGGAGTTTATAGCGCTATTTATAGCCAAACATAGATGTTCTTCGATGCCATTTTTATCGTAATATTTTCTGCGGTTGTTTAGCAAAAGGTTGCCATGTGTCGATAGCGTGAGTTTTTAAGAACCTTTTTATTTCAAGTTCCCTGAACATTTATAATCCATTTATATATACATACTCGTATATAGTAAAAACACGCCATCCCATACAATGTTCATTAGATTTCATACTTTCCTTGTAAGGATTATGATAATAATTACTTGAGTCATAACGGAATTATATTTGAAACATACTTAAAATTTATTACATACATTTTTCTTTATTGAACGCAACGTAAAGAGGATATATAAATATCTAATAATCCATGCAGTAACATTCCGAGTAAAGGGTGCGATCCGCAAGAGTTATTAGTGCCTCCTTCGGGTTTCAATTTACAGCTTGCATAGACATCTCAACCTTTAAGGAGTAACATCTAATAGCTTGTTTGTTGTTTCAATTCTATTTGATTTTATGCTCTATGTTTCTCGAATAAGGAACAAATTCGTTTCTAATACGCGTCGGTGTGTGGATGTTTTGGAAAATGTACCTTACGGTATGGTTATAAGACACGTTTTAGTGTAGTGTAGTGCGAATGTAGTTGCCGTTTGACGGCATTTTGTCGGAGTAATAAGGTCTCGCGCAGAGTGGACGTAAGGAGAGGATATCGTTTATTCTAATGAGGTTTCACTGCGAGACGCGTGCTGCTCGTGTCCGTCGTTCTCAGCGATATATAGGACTCGTATTGCCTTTTAAGATGAATGCCTTGAAATAAAATTTGCCTCATTCGCAACTATAAAGCAAAAAGACGTTTTGCCACAAAATAACCGGTGCAAAATGTGAAAATCAGTACATTACTATGTGTTTAATGAACTATGTGACAATCTACGTTTGATTAATTGTAAAGAATACGCCAATTAGTTGATGCTATTTTAACGTATTCAATATTCATGTAGCTCATGGAGACTTACATATTGTTTCAGACTTAATGGCTCACGTGTAATGCTCAAGTGACATCGTACATCATGATTCGTGATCCGCCGGCCATGCATAAGCCCGACAACAATACAAGTAAGATTCTTTGTTTAATTGTTTTATAATTAATATTTCATTTATGGAACGTTGTGGTAGAGTTCTGTATCTGAAGCAACTCGTAGAGCCTAAAATTGATGCATCTATATGCATCAATTTTTATCTATATGCATCAATTTTTAGCGCTAAGTTGCATTAGTAGTATTGAAATTGTATTCTGGTTTCGAGTGTATGGTTTAATTACTCACCTATTTAAAACACAAGACATTTCAACTCTGAATATGTTTTGAGTGTAGTTGGTTGAATGTAGTAGCTAAGATACTATCTATTTCTAAACAGAACTTTACTTCTAAAGCAGATTGCTTAGATATCTGACAGCTATGGGTGCAGAGAACGTTCTGGATCGGGTAATTCATGCACGCTTCCTCACTCCACATTAACTATATAAAAAATAGTAATTCCTTTGACTGATTATGTCGCTACGTGTTTCCCTTTAACGTCTGCACGCACAATTTACTTCTTCCGATTAAAGCCTATAATTACTCGAACATTCCATTTATGTTGGTTGCATAGTTCTTAAAATAAATATGAGCTTATTGTAGCAGATTTTTTATTA
>DWTO01001017.1:0-17778 GCA_018244755.1 Jemadia pseudognetus
TTATTTGGTACTCGGTGCTCTCTGCCTACCCCGCAAGGGACCCGGCGTGATGATATGTATGTATGTATGTATGTTAAAAATGACTGATATTTTAATTGAACAATTTGATAAAAAATATTGTATATTAAAAAATTGAAATGCTGTCCTGCCTAACTGAATGTCTATTGATTTGTCAAATGAAGTTGTTTTTAACAAGCTTGATTGTTTGCCCTAAATAGACATCTTCCAGCCAACTCCATGTTCAAGACAACTTTTAGGTTGATATAAAAAGTAATATTAAAAATAATTATATAATTGGTATGAAAATATTTATTATAATTTAAATGTGTTTAAGTTAAATTTAATTTTATCTCTTATAGGGCGCATAATATAGCTGTGAATCAGCGTTCTGAACCATGTGTCCAACTGAAGGTGGACATGAAGCCATTTGCGGAGGCGTCAGAAGACTGGGAGCCACCCACAATAGCTCCCATGCCTAGCTTGCCTGTACCAAACCAAAGCCCAAAGGAACAACCAGCAGTGCAAGTGACTCAACAGGCTGAGAAAGCTGAAATACAAACTGGTTTTCAAGGGTTGATTATGAATCAGGTAAAAAAAATCTATTATTTATTTAGTTACAAACAAAATACACTTATGCACCTTCATACAGTTCTTTCCCATAATCAATGAATATGTTAATTTGGCCTCAGAAAAACATAAGTAAGAGACCATTGGATAAAGGTCTGGGAAAATCTGCAGGTAGAAGCAGGTTACTGCAAGCCTAAGTCAACACATCAGGTTCATTATTGGTAGGCAGAGAGCATATCAAGTGACAAATATCTCTATCCTTATGGACTGGACTGGCTTCTTCATCATTCATCACTTTACATTTCAAAGGTCTTGAATACTTCAGTGTATTCCATTAGTCAATATCTTCCCTATTTAATCAAGTTAGGTGAATCATTGTCTGCATTAGCACCATCCATAATCATTAACATTATATATCTGCTATCTGCATTGTACCTGCCATTCATAATACATGTCTAAACCATCGAGCATGTCTTTTCTCATTTTTATGCTAACCCTCTCTTTCACACTAAGAGAAAAGTTAAACACAGTTGTTCAAAATTGTGGTTTACATCATATATAGTATATGAAATAGGTAGTTTTGAATGTTTTTGCATAATGAGTGAAAGTAGAATGACATAAAAATAATTTTACTTTTAATACCGTCTGAGGCCACTTTCTATTTTCATTATGTTTATGAATTCAAATTGCATTTTACTTTGCCGTCTTATAATGTTTTATAAACGACGAACATTTTCTCTTACCTTGTGTTCCATTGAATTGGAGGCTTATAGTACTGGGTATTGTTAGCAAACATCCAATAATTGTGTGTAGCGGCGCTGTTTTAAGGTGTATTCAAGAAGTCGCTGATCATGCCCATTGTGTGATTCATTGTAAGGATCAAGATTATAATTTTAATACATGTTGGTGATTTCTCAATAGAAACTCTATTATTGTTTTGTGAATGTCAGTCATACAATTAAATATTTCATACACATTTCAATGTTCAGTACAGTACTGAAGATTTACATGTTAAATTGTGGTTGACTGGGGTTCTGGTGAATGGAACAAAGGTGATGTGACAAGTAGCTGCATACAATGACACTATCTTGCATATCTTTAAATGTACAAGAACATGTATTTCAAGTATTTTGTAAACGAAGGATTTCAAGAAACCTCCTTATCTTGATATTATTTAAATTAATCTCGTAATTTTGAAAAGTAATACATATATAGCCTACATATACATACATAGCCTACTATTATACACTATTGATAGCACATCTATACAGATAAACAAAATTGGAATGTCTGTTTGTAATTGTAACTGTTTTTTACTAAAAGCATATCTATGTGTACATGGTACATATACCAAAATAATATTTTTTACCATTTTTGTCTGTCTGTCTGTTCATTCCGACTAATCTCTGTAGCGTGACGGAGAAAGAATACAGACACGGTGCCGAGGCGATACAGGTGTCGTAAAATTGTCGGTTCGTTATGCATTTATTATGTTTATTTATTTGCACAGGTTGAAAAGACATTTAATATGGTGTCTAGAGCCCTCAACCTATATGACGACCCCAACACTCCGCCGCGACCGCCGCTGAACGACATAGAGTTTAGAGCTTTCTTAGATGCTGTTGGTCAAATCACTAACACTTCTAAACTAAGAGAGGTTATCTATTGTGGCGGTATAGAACCAAGTTTAAGGTAATGTAAAATATTAGATTTCATAAGAATTATGTCAAGACCATTTTCAAACTTCGACCAGATTCAATTTTTTTTTACTGTTTATACCTTATATTTTGTGAAAATTGAACTTTTTCTATGGCCATAGATCTCATACACAAGAGTGATTAAAATAACAGAAACATTAAAGTCATCTACTCATTTATGGAAAAAACCTACCTTGCATTTAATATTTATTAGATATTATAGTATTATAACCAATTGTGCCTGATGTATGGCAATAGGATCATCCTCTATTGATGTAAATGTTACTAGCGAAACCTGAGAATGTACTGCACTCCTCTTTCTACCACTTCGGATTACATGTTAAATATAACCAATTTAAAATTTTCATTTCAGAAAAGTTGTTTGGAAGCATATTTTAAATGTATATCCTGATGGTATGACTGGAAAGGAGAGAATGGATTATATTAAGAAGAAAGCTAATGAATATTATGCTCTAAGAGCATGCTGGAAAGACTGTATTCAAAAAGGCAAAGTATGTTATTATTTATTATACTGTATATTGAAATAAATTAGTCATGTTTTCTTAAATATATATCTAGCAACAACATTGAGGAAAACACAATAAGGACACATGGACACTTTAGAGTTTTTTCATAATGTTCTCTGACATGTGAAGTCAGTAAACTCACTCTGCAGCAATTTGATAAACTATAATCTCAAATACCATTGTAAAAGGGTCATTGTGCAGAAGTGGACATATAAAGAAGTAGGATGAAAATATTTTTAGGTTAATGCAGACTTGGCTTACGTGACAAGCATGGTTAGAAAAGATGTACTTCGAACTGACAGGCATCACACCTTTTATGCTGGCAGTGATGATAATCAAAATATTGCATCTCTCTTCAACATATTAACCACGTAAGTAATTTATACATGGATACATATTTCAACATCACATTCTATCTAGTTTAAAACTTACAGTCACCAATATTAATGATATATAATAATTGCAGGTATGCAATATACCATCCTTCTGTAAGCTATTGTCAAGGCATGTCTGATCTGGCATCACCTCTTCTGGTGACAATGGGTGATGAAGCACACGCTTATATATGTCTCTGTGCTCTCATGACACGACTGTACCCTAACTTTTTACTAGATGGAGAAGCGATGACTCTTAAATTTTCGCATTTAACCGAATCACTGCAAGTGTACGATCCAGACTTTTACAATTACTTGAAAACGCAACAAGCCGATGACCTCCTATTCTGCTACAGATGGTTGCTTCTAGAAATGAAAAGAGAGTTTGCATTTGACGATGCTCTTAGAATGCTGGAGGTTCTGTGGGCCTCACTACCACAGAAAAGTCTAAATATGGAATTGTCTTTGAAGGAAAGAGAGTTTGACCCCACTGTCGAAGTAGAAATAGATCCTCCGCCATTAAGTCCTTTGATCAAAGCGCCACGAGAGAATGCGTATACCAAAGTATGCGCAATGAGGCGGCAGAGTTCAAGTTTCAGCTTAGCCAACATAAAGCCTCCGAAACTCGCCACTACAAAAACTAATTACAGTTTAGACGAAAACGCTACTCGTAAATCTTTAAGTAACGCATCACTAAAACATGCGAAAGAATTTCAAAGTCTAGACGATGCTATGCTTCAGTTACAGAAATGCAAAGATAATACTTCAAATGTAAAAAAAGAAAACAACACAATCGAAAAAGAAAGTAAACCGTCTCTTAAAAACAACATGAAAAGTGTGCCTGAACATGACAAACTTGCACAACATCAAGACACAGCGCCATGGTCAAGTACAGGGAATTTGGTAAACGGCACATCACATGTAGAAGCGAAGAATACACCATTGGGAAGTCAAATAAGGATGTTGAGAGACAAGATTTCAGTACACAATAATAGATATTTTTCGTCTCTTGATAAACTCGATGATTCTTCTGACGTAGACAACACAAATAAACCAAAGGTTAGAATGATAAAAAATTTGAATGAATTCCTTAACTTTGCAACAGGTAATAAAACTGACCCAGTGAAACAAGAAAAACTGCAAAGGGCTCACTCGGTTATCGAGCGTACTCGTTCTAAAGAGTGCCCAAAAATAACACTAACAAAAACATCTTTTGATGAGAACGACATGTGCACACAAAATTTAAAAAAGAATTTCAAACTCAAATCGACCTATTCTGATGCCAATGATGGCAGCAGCCCCGACGACTCCCAGGAATATTATCCCATGACAACTTCAATGACAAGAGAGTTAAGACTTGAATTAGAGCATTTAGACCGCCAAGTATTTGGTCCATCTTATATTAATCGATGCAGTATGTTGTATGACTCTCCATCAGAATCAACAAGCACCGAAGAAAAACCTGCAAACTTAACTGTCAATGTCAAACAAGATTGCGGGACGTTGGAAGTACAGACAGAAATGGAGCGCGTTGAGCCTGTTAAAAAGTCACCATTATTTGAAACTATTAAATCGAACGCGAGAAGTGCCGAAGACATTTACCTTTGGGAGAACCCATTGCATAGGAACACTCCAACGACACGTACTACAGCAAGTTGTCCCCAAACACCCGACGAACAAGCGGAGCTCGACTTTGACGGTGACACTGGTGAAATTTTCGAAGAGCATTCAGGGAAAAAATCTATCACTCCAATAAGATTACTAAGAAAAAATAACTCATTGGAACCCCAAGATCTAAGCAGAGAAAATAAACATTCCAGCGCACATTCCAGTGAATCAGACTCCTCTGACAGGGACCCGGTTGAATCGGTAAATACAGGAACAGTTAAAAGCAAACAAATCGAAATGACCGCCAATTTGAAATCTCATAAATTTTTCTCAAACATGTCGCAGGAGTTGGAGAATGCTAAGAAGAATTGCGAATCATTGTTGAACGTGAAGCAAACAAATTTACATAGCGTGGCTTCAACGATTAATAATTTTCAGAAAAAGTATGAAGTTTTTAAGCCACCGGTTCCGAAGAACATATCTGTTGGTCCTGTCAGCGGCGAATGTACTCCACGGAGTAGTGTTAGCGGACTTCCCCCACCCGCTCTATTTGGTGGGGGAAACCCGTTTCTGATGTATTTATGTTTAACAGTATTATTGCAACACCGAGATTACATTATGAGGAATCGGATGGACTACAATGAACTAGCAATGCATTTTGACAAGATGGTCCGGAAACACAACGTGAACAGGGTACTGAATCAGGCGCGCCAAATGTACGCAATTTACTTAAAGCAACAAGCTAACAAGACTGGAGATATAACTACTTGAATAACATACATTCATTTGCTGTGTAATTAATTTTCTCATAATCATAATTATAAATATGATGAACACTTTGGCATAAATACATAGAAAACAAGTCTTAAAAAAGATGACCATGGATTGCTCAAAAGCAATTTCTTAGCTAAGATTGAATCTGATGAATCTGCATTTATTCCACAAAGACTTTTGCGAGTATCTCATACAATTAGGTAACCTTGTTCAATTGTGTACTGACCAACTTTAATATCAGATCCAATACTTAAATGCATGCATTACAACCGTTTGATTCACTTTGAGTGCTTCACTTTTACACTGATGAATAAATATCAATCAGTTGGATCACAACAACCCATGTAACATCCAATTCTCAATGTAACAACACATATGTACATCAGTCAGTTTAATGTATTAGGTGTGTATAGGAAGGGTGAAGGATAGTATGCGCATAGATTGTCCCCTTGATGTTATAAACTGGGCGGGAGGCTTGTTTTGTAAACTTATCATCACTCATAGACACATTGGTATACCATTCGCCGTCAAGAAAGTCTTCCCTTTGGCCAGAATTGAATTAGGATCACCGTTATTCACATAATGCTCAAATAAGATTATAACCTAACTCTGTAAGCAGCACTATATCTCACACAGGCCTTACTTACGCAAATGACAACCATTTTAATTTGACTGTTTGATTTAATTTGACAGTTTAATTTGAATTTAAACTGATACATAATGATAATGGAATGTATACTATTGCCCCATTTTTACATAACGTGCGTGTTGATTTATTTATTGTAATTATGTATTTCCAAAGACTTTCTATTTTTAAGTACTGATTACATGTGATATTATTTTATTCTAGAATTATTTAATATTTATTCTGGTTTTAAAATCATGTATACTGAAACCTATTGTGGATGATGCAATAATGAATGTGAAATGAAAAGTCTAATGATTATGTAGCGTAGCTAAGCGGCACTATTGACGACGGAGCTTACTGCTGGCGTTGCCGTCCGTCGCAGAAACTATTTTTAATATTTATTTAAAATCAGAATTATTTTGAGTCATATTAATTTTTAACCCGCTAAGACAAACAGAGATCTTTTATTATGGGCAAAATACGAAACAATAGAGTTGCCAGCTTCTTATTGTACCCATTTTCAAATGCTTCATTTGAGATTTGACGGCAAGACTGCAGTGATACTTGGCGCTAGTGCCGCTTGAATCCGTGTTGCGTACAAAAGCATTTATATACTATAAAAGTTTGGGTTTTTTTCAATGCTTGTCAGATAAGTGCTAATCAGAAAGTGCTTATTGTAAAATGCAAACGTACTTATAGAAAGAGAAATTAAGGCTAAAATTTAATGTTACCATTCCAAAAATATATTTACACCCGAATGTACTTATCAGACTACATGTCACATACATGTTGTCGTAAATGAAATTCATTGTCTATGTATGTATTAATTCTCAATGTTTATGTATTATTAACTATTAATTTAAATATTGAGCTTAATAACTGTTAATTTGTATATATTTTGTCCAAAGTTAATGCAAAGCCCAATATGTAACATTCTACGATAATTTAAAACTTGTCATGTATTCAATTAACATGAACTTGTTCGTATTCTTAATTCTAAATATATACTCGTAAACATGCAATAAATATTAAATTAATTTTTCGATCAGATACTTGCTTACAGGCCTCTTTAATAGTATTACCGCAACGCTTAGGTAATAAACATGGATTGCAATGAATAATTCGATATGTGCTACTATAGTTTTAGCCTTGTAAATAAAAATATCCAGAATAATCTTTGTTATTATTATTCTTACTCAATGTTGAATTGAATTCTCGTGCCTCATGGTAAGGTTTATGTAGAGCTACCATCGCTAATCGAGTGAGTTGTAGTTGACACCCATTATTATGAACAGATTGCAACATTGTCGTCTAGATGGCAGCACTATCTAGATGCAACACCATCTCCGACTGTGTTGCCATCAAAGTGTGTGATGTGTAGTGAAATTATAGTTTCTTAGTATCAACTAATAATGTGTACAAGCTAATGTAGTATTTATCACTCAGAACAATCTTAGTGATAAAACAATAGACATACTATATAATTCAGTACTTGCAGGCGAGAGAAACACAGCAAGGGCAAATGAAACGACAAAATTATTTACACTAAGGAATTTTAATAACGTCAAGCCTACGTCCAAGTCTTATTTATAGAACGACCTATATGTTTAATAGTTTATACTGAATATTATCACATCGAAAGCTTACGATTTTGGGCCGAAAACTGACAACTAAAATATATCTATATTCATTATGATGCGGTAAATATTATAAACATTTTTGTTGATTGTCTTGAGAATTTATGTTGCAGTAATATGATGAAGGGATATAATTGAAAATTACCTAGTAACTTGTTAATTAAATCTACTTTCTCTTATTGCCGCCGGCGCCCGACAGGATCATGGCAATACGCATGAAAATATTCAGTATGTCCAGATACACCGAAATCGCCCTGTAAGTCACAAACAACACCAATGTAAATACTAGCATATGAAAAATGATTCATCAAAAATTACATTTTTATTCATTAACCCCCAGGGAAGGCCATGCCCACCAGTGGACTTAGACAGCCTGATGGTGATGAGTTTTATCGTTCTACTATTAGATACGGCTCACCTCTCAAATTAAGGCCCTAAATAAACAATAAACTATCTGTAGTCTATTGTTTATTTAGGGCCTTAATTGAACACATTAAACTACAGAGAAACAACAAATATGTTGATGATAGAACAAGAATAAAAATAGAAAAGTCTACAATATTAAAAGAGGACTTCATTAATTTAATGGAATTTTTCAACCGTAGTAATGTGTATATTTTATTTAGCAAAGGTATTATATATTATTTTTTAAATACTTTTATATGAAATACTCACGAGTTGATTGGATCATAGTTCGGGAATCCGAACGCGGGGTAACCTTCCGCTCGCCTGATTATGGCCTGCGTGTCGTACAGCAAGAAACCGCCAAAAACAATCAGGCCGCCGTACAGGCTGAGGGAATATAAACCTGCAAAACAAAGTGATGTTGCCAATATTATAAGAAATATGTTATCAATATAAAATACTTTGAAGTTGTGCATCGCCGGCCGAGTGGCTCCAATCCACATTAGCATTGTACTGTACACAAACATTTGCTATTACTTCAAAACATCATACAGATAAGTAATGCAGCGACTTGGTGCCAAGGGAAAGAAACGGTGGCGTCAATAGCCAATCGTCAACGACTTCTGAAACGTCCCGGACCACAAGAAAGTGAACAGCCGATAAACAAACCTGCGCCGAGCGCGGTGGTGGGCGGCAGAAACATGCCAGCGAGCGAGGCGGCGAACACGGCGCCCAACGCCATGCCCAGCGGCGCGCGCAGCGTCAGGAACTCGCCCGACGGAGCGCACACTGCGATGGTGCTCAGGCCGCCCACCACGCCCGCCGTGTACCTGCACGCACAAACCACACCAAACTAAGTTTCCCTGGTAATTTTTTTTTATATTCAGCCTATCAAACAGCCAGACAGCCCATCTACTAGTAATGGCCACCATCACCTATGAACATTTGCAACCCCCGAGGAATGGCCAACATGTTGTTGGCTTTGAAAGAGTGCTTTCCCTGCAATTTTGAGCAAGATTTATTAATTTTCATTCAGTAAATATATATAGCGTATATTCAGTGCAAAACGGAATTTACAAAAAGAAATAAACTGAAAATGTATATGTATATTAACACATGTATATAAAACAAGTATAGAACTGATTGGCAACAGTACATTATACATTCCATTGACATAAAAGGTATTTGTTTCATTTCGTATCACACTCATATAGGGTAAACCAAGGCCAATTCAAACAGTAAACAAATGGAAGGATGTTTTCTAATTCTGAAATAGTTACAACAATAAATATGATGTCATCTAACATAATGCCCATATTTAAAATAACAAGCACCAGAACTGAAATGCATATTAGCCAAAAATAATTTTTTGAAATACATTTCAAAAACTATGCTAATTAAACCTTCTTTTTAAATATTGCTCTGCACAATATTGAAAACCTGTAAACAATATTGAAAACATAATATATATTATCTTCTAAACTGTGCCCTGTGATCTTCTCATACATTCTACATTTCATGGGTTTTATGGTCCAAAACACATTCAAGATAGTATATATGCATACATACATACCTTCACATCAGGTCCCTTACAGGGCAGAAAACACTGAGTACAAAATATATATATCGTTACAGATCTGCCACGCCTCCTACATAAATAGTACATATGTGAAAAACTTAACATACTTGTCATTCAAATCTAAACCTAAGAATTAAAGAACATCACTACCAATGTTTTAAAATTAAGAACTCATAAAAAACGATATTGTAATTACCAAGCAGCACGGATAAGAATAGGCCCTCCGAGGAAGCAGATAGGTGCGATAACGGCACCCATGATGCCAGTGTGCACCATCCACGCTAATTGTTTGGCTCCGAAGCCTGGCTTGTACTCCATGCTCTGGACCACCATGCCCGAGCCAATCATAAGACCCATTGTCACTATTATCGACTGGAAAGATGAAAACATCATGTGTAAATTAATTATGAAACAACACATCAGTTACCAATTATATTATCTTTCTTATTTATTAATTAGATTTAACTCATGATATTTGGCCATAGTAGCAGTCACCCAACCAAGTACCAACTATAACCCAGGGTTACTAAACTTTACTTCCAACTAAACCTAAAACTTTGTCAGGATCATGACTGTTTAAAACACCTAAATGTAACACAAGATTTCATTTCTGATTTATACTTACCACCCATCCATTTCGAGCCACTAAATTTAGCAAAGCTGGTGTTCTGAACACGGTGATAGCACTTCCTGCTGTGAGCAGCAGAGAACCAGCAATGTATCCATAGGTGGCTTTGATTCGGTCCTTCACATATTGTGGCCACAGACTGAGAACACAAACATTTAGATGAGTAAGTTTACTTTTGGCATAACATATAATTACATCTAAAATTTAGTCTACATTTCTTGCATACCATTATTTTAATCAATAACAAAGCAATCAGAATGTTTGGTACAGAGATTTAGGAATTCTTCCTTTCCTTTAAGCAAATCTAAATATTATGCATTTTTAAAACAACATCGCTGATAATATTGATATGATAACGGAACAATAATACTGTTATCATTAGTTTGCAGATTATTTATTTATAACACAACACTTGTGTTCACTGGAGGAGCTGGTAGAATACGGTACAATTCCACAAATCACCATTTATATTATGGAGTTATCCTATTGTTATACACTGAGCATAAATCCTATCACCATGAGACTACTGGCAATTGCAAGTTAAAACAATTGAATCATATAATACCGGAGTTGGTCATGAAACCCAGGGTCTCTTGACCAGCAATCACATGTGCAACCTCTCAACCAAGGCGACAATATTGTAATATTATAATTATTATAGTAAAATTTATAAAGCAACTTACTGTGCTTCTTGTAGCGTGCCAGGTTTGACTCCAGAGCCATAATAACACAGTGCCACTAACCCTACAGCCGATGCACCTGCCAGGGCTCCTTTCCCCAAACTGTAAGCTATTATACAATATTAAAGTCAAATTTAGTATTAAAATCCATAAGTCATGTGATAAATCCTAGTCTTTCATTCCGTCATTACTAACAGACAGAAGGGGCAGAGAAAAAAATACAACCCTTGACCGTATGCCAAGATGACTGACACAGTCTATCTAACCACCGCTAAAATTAGCTTGAAGTAGCTTAGGTGGTGTAAGAGGTCATGCTTTGTAATCCTAACCCTAATTGCCCAGCATGGGGATTAGAGCCTAAAACTAGCTAACTAGCTAGCAAAACTAGCTAATGATAATGACTACTAACAGATTAATAGTTCTATTCCAACCATTCTGTTGAAGAGCAGCGGGTGGAAGTTGGCTATAAGTAGCAGCTATTTACGGTTTTAAGTTTGATAGCTGCTATATTCTCATAAAAAGCACCACTCCAAACCAAATAAATGACTTATACCACTTTAATATTATTCCAAAAACATTAGAAACCTACATCAGTTCTACTGGTGCTTCCACAAACCATTTGCGATTGGACTTAAAATCAAAACAATAATATACTTATAGTTAGTTCAGCTTCTCATGACCTTGATAACCTCCTAAGCAGCCACAGCAATAGGATGATACAGAAACAAATTGATAAAATCTACCTCACTGATCAACAACTTCATGCTTTGACAAATCCTGCACTCTAATTTAAACAAGGTCAGATGTAATAATCCTTGATTATGCAACCAGACTTTAAGGAAAATATTTCATGGTTTAATTAGTTTAACACTTGAACCAGGACATATGTTCTCTAATTTTTTTTAAGTTTAATTAATTATAACTAAAGTAAGTATTGTAGGATTCTTAAGAGATTATACAAGATAGATATAAGTAATCAATAAGGTAAAATTACACAAATCTGAATTGAATCTCACCATTTGGACCAGCCGGGGCCATTATTCTCTCTCTAAGAGTAGGTTGGGTCTTGGTGGCCATTCGTGAGCGCGGGTCGCGGGCATAGTTCCTGACCACATAGTTTCTGGGCACTAAACGCTGTGGCACCGGTGAGGTCAGGGTCTGCGAGACGCTGAACACCGAGCGACCAACGCACATACGGGACAGCATGATGCAACCTACAGAGATACAATTATTAACTTCCGATAAATATTATATTAATAACATTTTCTACTTGAAGTAAACAAAATGCGAAATTCATATATATTGTGCAATGTATTAAACTGTGATTATTTTTATAATAGTACGTAACTACTCCAAAATAAATCTACCTACCACAACTTTCCTTAATTTTACGAAATTATATCACTGTAATTTGTAACCAATAAAAACAATTTTTTTTTGTACGCCGGTTTGCACTGAATCAAATAATACCTAATGGAACTGACTCAGTATTCTTCGCAGTTCGATTTCTAGAAAATAATATGACAGTGACAATGTCAGTGCTTTACCTTTATTTTATAGGGGATCGTACCTTCCACTAGGAAAAAATGTATTTTGCCACGAAATCTAAAACAAAAATAGTCGTTGAAAATTAAATTTTCGTACTACAAAAGTGAATAATTTAAATAGGCATTGTAAGTATAATTCCTGAAGCAATGTTTAGGGTCACAAAGTTTAATATTTGGAACTTAGATAAAATGAAATTATAAATTGTTTACGTAGATGAATTAAATTTTTATGTGAAAATATTGATAAAATTGGTTCATAAATCAATTAAAATAATTTCACATGATTATTATATATATATAAAGGTCGTAAATTTTGTTTATAATTTCTAATATTTCAGAGTACATCATATCCGAGCCAGTATAGTCGAACAAGTACAATAATTAAATCGTATGATAGGGAACACTGGACAGTTACTGATTCGATAGAAGCAGTGATTTATTAATTCTCTAGAATCTTGAAATATAATTAACCTGACAAGGAAAGAATAGACCTCAATTAATATTAAGAAAATATGTACTAAAATTATGGAAGCACCACACGTTTTTCAAATAAAATTAACCACATATTCACGTCAGATACAAAGTGATAAATAAAATTCCGTTTTAATAATAAAAAATAAAACCGTAATGATGTTATTGATGTACATGATTCATTTTCATTTTAAAAACTTTTTTGTGTGGGTATAGTTAAAAATTCATTTAATCTTAGCGAAGTTAATATGAATTACAATTTACACGTATTTTACTGCTATCGGTATAAAAGTTTAATAGTTATGAAACACCATTGGCTTGCATCAAAACTGCTTTATTTCTGTATTATTATCTATTCATTTTATAGATACTACATTATATTGTACACTAGCTGTGCCCGCGACTTCGTACGTATATATTTCGATAAAATGTACCTTACGTATATAGTTACTAATGTGTAAACTATAACCCTTCAAAGTTTCATCAAATCCCATCCAGTAGTTTTTGCTTGAATGAGTATTTCTGCATGCAACGCGCTTTATATAATTACCCACGTGGAGCTGCACTGCATTCAACTGACGCGCTTCCAGCCTAAGCTGAATACTATTTAGTGAATGATCATATAGATTTGAGCTTTATTTTTCTTGTTACTCATTACGTGATGATTGACATATCTGACATAACTTCTTTATTTGTTCATCGATTTAAATGAAAAAAACCTCTAAATCTTAATTGAAGCCCATCACAATATAATCCTGAAAACTGCATCAAATCGGACAAGCTATTCCTGAGATTAGCATGCACAACCATACAGACAGACAAAATGAAAAAACATTGTTTTGGGTTATCTTACGTGTGTAAAGGCTCTCACCCCCAAATATGAATATTTCAATATATATTTGCCATGTATAGACAGCGGTGAGTTACAATTTTATTTTATGTATAGATTACATTTATCGTTTTGAAATGAGATATATGTCACTGTCACTGTTACAGACATGTGTTTCTGTTCAGTTCTGTCTGTTGTTTGGTTTGGTTGAAGTGTCTAGGCGCGGGTTCAAACGGTTAAGAATATATTTTAGTTTTAACCATACGAAGATTCGTATATAAAGTAAATATCCATACCTACCATTTGTTTAAGTGTACGTTGTTGATCATATTTACCAAATATGAAGAAACCAAAGGCTGCCACGGTAACTACACAGAATTCAGGTTAGTTATAGTCAATAGATCTTTGAATATGTTAAAAGGTCATTAAATCATTTACTGCCTTAACTCACATATGTTTATTCGACTCAGTCGCCGCTGCAACCCTGTAATCGGTGAGAATTCCTAAAGAAGTATTTAGGTTAAGGTCTGAACTAGTCGAGCCATACAGAAAATCAAACGTGGATTAAACCGGTATATGGAACCTTTAGCACTAAAATATTAAATATTGAAACGAAAATTTCAGATTCTGAAGAGGAGCTCAATCCTGAAACGCATAAAAAATCTTTGGAAAAGTTGAAAAAAATCGATCCTGATTTTTACAACTTCTTAGAAGAAAATGATGAGAATTTGCTAAATTTTGGGGTGGATTCTGATGAAGAAGAATTGGATAAAGAGGGTGATGAGGATGATGATACATTACATGTACCTGGTCCTCTGCAAGCAGACAGTGACGAGAGTGATTTTGAGGTGAGCAAGTTGTTCGTCTCTCCACTTTATAAGTTGTTGTTTATATTTCGAAAGTATATTGGAGGACCAAAAAATGTGTTTGTATTCTTGAATGGTGATATTAATTCTATTGGTTTATGTTATATGTATATATTTGTTAATAAACCATAAATCATGATACAAACAAGACAAGGTTCAAGGTATCAAATCAACTAACCGAATAATTAATATACTGCCAAATTAATTTACGTCACTTGCACATAAAATATCCTTCAAAACCTTGCTGCTGCTATATATCATTAGCCATATCAATTATATCCTATGGGTTATAAAGCTACAGAACAAGCTGTAAAACAAATCTTGATAAAATATTCTCACACCAATTGCATGTACTAAAAGAATGAGTTCCTAAAAAAATAAAACTAACTATTAATTGTATATCAAAAAAAAAAAGAAATATAAAAATAAATGAAAGTGAACAAGTGAACAAGTCGTTTCAATTAATAGGTTATGGGCCCAGAATTATTATATCCGTGAAGCTAATCGTGAAAGTAATTGTGTCTATTAATTACAGTTCGATTGAATATCGATATTTCTTAATTAGTTTGGCAAGATTCCGCATATTAACAGTAATAAATAATCAACAAGTGTGTTGTGGAACGCGGTTGCCGGTTCGGAATAATGGCGGCTAACTATATAGTGAACGTACCAAAGTTGCGTGGCCGTGAAAATTATGACGAATGGAAGTTCGCGGCAGAAAATTTTCTGATACTTGAAGGCATGATGAAATGTATCAAGCCCGAGCGGGATGAAAATGATACAGAAATAATTGTATCGGCAGCAGACGACTTGAAAACAAAAGCGAAGCTTGTACTAACGATAGATTCATCATTGTATGTTCACATTAAAACTGTAAATACTACAAAGGCACTGTGGGAAAAACTCAAGTCACTCTTTGATGACTCCGGATTTACTAGGAGGATAAGTCTTTTACGGCATTTAATATCCATTCGGTTGGACAATTGCAGTTCCATGACCTCGTATGTAACTCAAATGATTGAAACAGGTCAGAAACTTTGTGGAACGGGATTTGCGATTAATGATGAGTGGATTGGTTCGCTGCTACTAGCAGGATTACCAGAGAAGTTCTCTCCTATGATTATGGCGATCGAACATTCAGGCATGCAAGTAACGGCAGAGGCCATTAAGATTAAGCTCTTAGACATGGAGACCGGAAAAATAGACAATGTAGAAGGTGCGTTAGCAATGTCAAAAAAGAATCATTTTCAACCAAAACAGAATGCGTCGGTGAGTGGCAGCACTAGTAAGTCTAACGTCATGAAAACTATGAATGTTAGATGCTATCGATGTAAACAAATTGGACACTATCGATCTCAATGTTCGAATAATCCCAAGTTTAATAAAAATGAAGAACGTAAACAAACCAATGCTTTCTCAGCTGTATTTTTGAGTGGAACTTTTAACAAAAGAGATTGGTATATTGATTCTGGTGCTAGCGTCCACTTAACGGCTAATTCAAATTGGATTACTAGCAGACATCGTAAAGTTCAACAAGAAATAATAGTAGCAAATCAAGAAACTGTACCAGTTACGTGTGCTGGCGATGTTAAGATAGTAACCTCAGTGAAGGGCAGTGAGTTTGATATAAACATTGAAGATGTCTTTTGTGTGCCAAACTTAACAACCAATCTGATATCAGTAAGCAAATTGATAGAAAAGGGCAATAAAGTGTTTTTCACAGATGATTGTTGTCAGATCCATAATAAAATTGGTGAGTTAGTTGCTACTGCTTCTTTGATTAATGGTGTTTATAAATTAAATATGAAAGAATGTTTGGTTGCTGCAGTGACCGCCTCAGGTCTCACTTGGCATCGCAGATTAGGTCATCTGAATAGTGATAGTTTAAGAAAAACCAAAAACGCAGTTGAAGGAATGAACTTTGATGACAATTTCACTATAAATAAATCAACGTGTAAGACATGTTGTGAGGGTAAACAATGTCGATTACCTTTCGCAAATAGTGGTACAAGGAGTACTGAATTACTAAATGTCATACATAGTGACCTTTGTGGACCTATGGAAGAAACTTCATTAGGAGGTGCATCCTACTTTCTATTATTCATTGATGACTTCAGCAGGATGACTTTCATTTATTTTTTGAAATATAAAAATGAAGCATTGAAGTATTTCAAAGAATTTAAGGTGATGGCTGAAAATCAAACTAATAGAAAAATGAAAATCTTCAGAAGCGATAACGGAAAGGAATTTTGTAACTCAGTTTTTGATGATTATTTAAAGGAGTGTGGAATAATACATCAAAAATCTAACCCATACACACCTCAACAAAATGGGTTGTGTGAAAGGATGAATCGAACGATCATTGAACGAGCTAAGTGCATGTTATATGATGCTGAACTTCATAAGAAGTTTTGGGCCGAGGCTTGTAATACGGCTGTACACTTGCATAATCGAACTGTTTCATCGGTTTTAGATGGCAAAACACCATATGAACTATGGAAGGGAATTAAGCCAGATCTGAGTTATCTGAGGATCTTTGGATCACCTGTTATGGTACATATCAATAAAGAGAAAAGGTCCAAATGGGATAAAAAGTCCATTGAATGCATATTACTTGGATACCCTGATACTATTAAAGGATACAGATTGTATAATCCACATAAAAAACAAATTTTCACAAGAAGAGATGTGATTATTATGGAAAAACAATCAGTAATGATTGATATTGTGTCTCAAGAGAAAGACAAAGAATCTGAAGATATGGAAATGGTAAAAGAAAACCAGAATCTGCAGAATACAGTGGGGGACACAGATTTAACATTGACGGAAGAGAGAATGGATGATTCATCTTCAGATTATGTGCCAAGTGATTACGAAGACTGTCCTGAAACGTATAATAACCAGGATAGGCTAGTTAGATCTTCTAGAGAACGCCGAGCACCAAACAGGTATGGGTTTGGT
>DWTO01001018.1:0-17772 GCA_018244755.1 Jemadia pseudognetus
GAAACGTGGGAGTGGTTCTGCATTCCTCTGCCTACCTCTTCGGGGATTACAGGCGTGAAGTTACTTTTTTTTTTAACCTTATTAATTACCGACGTTCGAAATATCAATATTTGAACAGCACGTCTATCTTCACAAACTAAAACGTAAAAGCTCTCCACATAATAGCCCCATTATGTGTGTTTACATTACTCAATGAAGTTTGCAATGTTACAGGCAAAGGAAGGAAATTTAAACTCTTACTAAAGAACAAGCTAATGGAAAATAATTTAAAATATCAATAAGTTATTTCCAAAATAAAAAAGGATACCTATATATAATTGTAATACTTTTTAAATCACCTTAACTTGTTTTGAGCGGTGGGGAACTAGTCATTAAGTTCCCCTTTTATACGAAATAACAATATTTACATTTCGAAATAAAGTATGAATAAACATATGACGTGGAAATGTACTAAGCTCCTCGGCCTACCTCTTCGGGGATTACAGGCGTGATATGTTTTTAAATATATGACAAAACCATGCCATCATGATTTTAACTTTAACCAATATTTCGTGTGGTAAGCTTGATATAAATAGGTGTTATTTATGATGATATCTGGTAGTTGTGTTCAATTTAGTCAATGAATGAATATCAAAGAGTAAATCATCTCGAAATAAAATACAGCATACAATTAAGCTCACCGGCTCTGTTAGTATTATGCTTGAATAGGTACAACATCTAATCCTCGATGAATCAGAGCGAAGCAGTGCTATAGAGTTATCCTTCTTATAGAGTTTTAACGTGAAGAAAATTTTTAATCCCTGATTTTGAATACCTAAAACAGTTGATCCATTATTCCTGATATCTTCAACTCTTTACAATAAGATTCTTATAAGCGCAAAATATTAATTATAGTAACAGATTAGTCTGCTACTTTCAGAAGCTACATAACTCTGGTCAGCCAATCGACTAGATGAGGCCATTTTAATTCCCGATATCGCCAAAAACGTAGATTATGCAATTATATTGGAAACCACTCGATACAGTTAATGAACTTCAGCCATCAATTCCCAATTCCACACGACAGACAATCACTCTGTTTGCTTGAAGTGTTCTCAGCTGCGCTCAATCCTTACTCCTATAAACAAAACTAATTGAATTTGGTTAGCTAATTATTCTACACAAATAGACATTCATGTAATCGCCAATTATTTACACCAATCCTAAAATATCTTTTTACAAACTAAAAGTATTATATACGATTATCAAATTAGAGCCCAATTCTCTTATATATATCGAATATTTTTTATTACATTATATTGGCTAAGTTTTTAATAAACATTACAACTCAGCGTTGAAAACGAGTTTTTTAATTGTTGAAGTACTCAAATTGCTTGGTAACTAGTTTTTTCCAGCTCGGTGGTTTTCCGGGAGAAGTTTCTAATGCCCCGTTTACATTATCTAAATGCTTAGGTGAGACAGTTACAGAAATACCTACTTTATACTTACTCGTTAATTATATTATGTAACATGTTATATTAGTCAAGATTATCTTTTTGGGTTTTCCTTACTTCTTTTATTTAATTTATCGCTTCTTGTGTATGCTTTATGCCACTATGTTAGTTGACAACAGATGTAATGCCGAGTTTCTTGTAATATTAACATATACCTAATTCTGGACAACGAAACATTAAATGAATCTAAGGACAACAATACATATTGACTATATTTCCAGGAAATCTGACATATGTAACTAAGCACTTAATAAATTGATAACTGGTAAATAGTGAACTTGTGCCAGTCCAATGGGAATTCAAGGGACGTCCCTAACGGAATAAATGGCATAAAAATTGCATAAAAATTGCATAGCATGCTAGGATTTTAAAGGATCGTACTCGATAACTGATTAGTTGCTGGCAAAAAAGCGTTTAAAAGACGCCGGGCTATTCGAGTGAGAACAAGTTACTGCTCTAAAGAAGACCATGACGTGAAAGAAGCATGAACGTCTGGTATACAAAAAGGATAATGCAGTTCCGAGAGCATTTATATTCCATATGGTGGTTTTGTGAAGTAGGAAAAAAGCCTGCGGTCCACTAAATCGCTTGTAGCATTTTTATTTAATTATTCATATGGAAATCTGTATCTGTGATCAATAAAAGGAGTGTTTTCTTACTTACACTTTTTTATTGTAATGACTATTTAAATCTGAATACTACAGATATTACGGTCACAAAGACAAAAGATATCGTTCAGCAGTTATGCGAAATGTAGCAAGCGTTGAAAAAATTAACTCCAGATTCCGGTTCCAAGTCAGAAAAATAATAAAACAATCCGTATATGAGTGATGAATTTTTTGAGAACTTATTTGCTCAACTTGTATTGCAAATGGATTTGGAACACTTGATTGAGTGATGAGTCCATCTTTAAAATATTCCAAAATATAGTACCTAATAAGTAGACCATAAGGTATAGAGTCGATCCAAGATTTGTATTTCATATGATTTAATTTCAATGCCTCCCATGTCAGTTTTAAGCGACAGAATATTTTTTGTTTTTTAACTTCACTAACCAATGTATTATACCAAAAGACAATATATTCTAAACTGTAAAGTACATAACATAGTACAATGCAGTATAACATTATACAGACAACCAAGTGAGTAGAAATGACAAAGGAGGGAAAATCCACAGAAAAAATGGATTAGCATTAGGTGACTCTATCATTTCTATAGCTTCCACTGGCTCCATCAGAAAAATGTGGAAATATAAAATGTGCATAGGCATAATTCGAAATTGTATAGTACAAGCAAAGTACACTATGAAGATGGTAAGACTCCTGATTGGGACATGGTGGTCCTGGAGGAGCACCATTAAACGATGCATAAAATTCCTTACATTTTTGTTTTTTTTAAAGTTTTTTCAAATTATTCGAAACAGTACAATTTCTTTATAAGTACCGACTCCTTCATTATCCCGTTAAGCTGTCTGACGTCACCCAGACAGCCTGAATACTTATTTGAATCAGATAACCGAAGTTAGGGCTCAAGGTAACTTTGCGTTTGTACCCGGCGAAGTTACCTAACTTATATTGGCATAAGTTATCTGTAGTTACGTCCATCTTGCAGTAGACGTAGATTTAAGGTTTATTTATTACCTGTTTCTTACTAGTTACCTATTTGTAGATTTAAAAGCAGTGATCGTTTAGCCTGATTTTATTGCGTAAGTTTCTAAACCAGCAAATGGACCACCAGGTGGTAAGTGGACACAAGCACCTATGGACATTTACAATACTAGAGTGTCTCCAAAGTTTCTCCTACACCGAAGTTCTGAGATGTCTTCAAATCCCAACACGTATGACTAACAATGTATGCGCCTTTTTAACGATCAAATGTCCTTAACTAATCCTTAAACCGTAAAAGAAAATTGTATGTAAGTCTGCTTATCTCAAAGTTCTTCATATAGTTCTTTAAGGTTTCTGCCAATATACATGTACTGGGCCCGATTTTCAAACTATGGTTTTCGCTCTAAAAGTGAAGAAGCGTTTAAAAGTGGACAACAAATTTTTTATCCCAATTACACAGACAAGAAAACATGTTACGTTAAAGTCAGTCAGAAGTCTTCTAACAACCAGAAGTAATGCCCTACTAACGTAACATAAGGAAATAGTTGCCACAAAGGATCAATAGGCCGGAAATTCTAAACCGAATAGTCCCGTTTGTGTTACAATGGCTATGAACTTTAATTAATGGAAGAATGGCGTTAAGTTAATTAAACATGAACTAGTTACACTAATAAACCGTTACATATTGGTGTAACATACACGATGTTTCATTTAGCAACACCAAACTAAATAAATAGATGGTCTATAAGTTTTCTTATATTATTATTGATACTAGCTGTTCCCGCGACTTCGTATGTGTAGATTTCGATTTCGATAAAAAGTACACTTTGTATGTATATAGTAATGTATAAACTATAACCCTTCAAAATTTCATCAAATTCTGTCCAGTAGTTTTTACGTGAAGAAGTAAAGACGCTTTTTATACCTACCTACACCTTACGTGTTACCTACATATTACGTGATTGACATAAGTTCTTTATTTGTTAATCGATTTAAATGAAAACGACACTAAAGCTTAAATGAAGCCCATCACAATATAATCCTGAAAACTGCATTCAAATCGGATAAGCCGTTTCTGAGATTAGCGTGCACAAGAAAACAGACATTCAGACAAACAGAAAAATGTAAAAACATTGTTGTAGGTTCTCTTGCGTATATAAGATCCCCATTATGAATTTTTAAATTTATTTGCCATGTACAGACAGCGAACAGTTATAGCTTTATTATATGTATCTATAACTTACTAATATTTTAACTTTTTATTTCATCGCTTCGAATTCTTGTAAGTCATTAATTTCCAGATGGAGTCAATTATAACGCTAAAAATCAGCTGTTGAAGAGTTCCATAATTTTGTCATCAATTATATGTACCTACATGTATTATCATATGTAAAGACTGTAAACAACATGTACTTCAATTGAAATAAAAATAAGAGATAAACAAGATTTGCACTTAAGATTTCCACTGTAAAGCAAGTGGAAAAGTAATCATTAGAAGATCAGAGAAGGGAGTACAGACACATAAGTTTTGATTGCGCCACGCTCGCTACGCGCAACTACGCGCCGAAGTTCCAATTACCAAGTACCTGTGTCGGATTTCCTCGCATACTGCCGCCGCTTGCACCTTTGCTATTCCGTCACTTAATCTATCCGCGACGTTGAATACCTATGTTTATTCAAAACCAAGTCAAGACTCAATTATAAGTTTTTATTTAGTTTATAACCTTTTATGTACATTAAACATTGTATATATGTATATTAAAATTATTATCATGCAGTGATAGCCTAGACGTTTGAAATTAGACCTCTCACTCCAGGAGACCCGCTACAAATCCTAGCGCGCACCTTTTAAAAATGTGCGTTTTAAGTTTAAATATCAGTTGCTATTGAATTTGTGTCCGGTGCATGACAATGAGCCTATTTTATAGTGGGAGGTGAATGTAACTAGTGAAACGTGGGAGTGTACTCCACTCCTCTGCCTACTTCTTCGGGGATTACAGGCGAGATCCGCCAATAGACATATGCTTCCCTCAGCGAACATCATCGCGCCGTATTTCATCCGTAATTAACATGGTATTGTAGTGTAATTAAATATTTTTAATTAATTTATTATTTTGTTGCCACCAAACCTGTTTCCGAACTAAGAACCTAACAAAAACAAAGTTTCAACGTTTAACGTAGTTACAGCTCACTGTAAATACCACCTACGCTAGTTCTTGTGGCAAAGTTCGAGCTCGCTTCCATTAGGCACGCTATTACCACCTACCCTCTACAATCATTTTTAGTGGTTCTCAACGATATCTGTCACATAGTTCGTATTAATTTAATTTCAAATTTACATAGCAATATTAATTAATTAACATAAAATATTAACCATTATCTGTGAATAAAGATTATCATTATTATTATTAAATCATAATATCTTCTAATGACCATCAGCTAAAAGTATGCAGTACTTGTGTCAAACAAAAAAAACGTGAATTAATATAACTCATCAAATACCCAAAAGCGCAGATTTTATATGTACATACACGTATAGAAAGTTAAAAATTACTTTTCCTCGTGCGGAATATATTCGTTTACTTTAATTATAACTGCAGTAGGTAGGTAGTAGATAGTGTACAATTCGCCGGGGGCAGGACCACCGCTAAATCTATTTCTACGGTGAAACAATGATCGTTAAAACAATTTGAGTTACGAAGTCCACTGCCTTGTTGGTTGAGTTGTAGAACCATTGCAACCGTTTAAAGTAAATATTGTATTCATGTTATAAAATAATTATTGTGCACATATAAAATATTGTTTAAAATGCATCACTGAGCATCAGTTTCTGCTACTAAAAGTTCTTTAAAAGCCTGGTACGAAGACATAATAATACACGAACTTAGCCGAAGCTGTTAATGTATTCTTGTTTAATTAAAAATAAAAACCTTTCTCGTTCTTCTCGATAGCAATGTCGAGTTGTTAGAATGTGCAAATACTCTATTAACTACAGTAGGCATGTTAAGTACATCAGTCTGTATGCTTCCTACTCCAAAAAAATGTATTTGTAATTCCAAGCAGTCATAGTCTAGTGGTATAAAATATAGTTTCTATCTCCAGGAGTACCCTATTCTATAAAGCCAATCCATTCTGTCATCATCTGCCATCTTTCTGTTCTTCGCCAGCATGTCAAACTACAGTATTAAACCTTATCATTCTGAAAGGAGACCCATATGCAAAAGGGTTGTATATGTATTTAGAAATTAGTTATTTAAAATTAATTAGCTAGCTGTGTTGTTGCCAAATCAGAAGTTTGTCCTACTTTAGGACCATACGGCCGTATGTGCCTTGTCCAAATATATTATTAATATTACTTAATGAACATGGCATAACATCTTAATGATTTCAAACGCTTCAACAACGTAACATAAAATATTATGTTAAAATGTACCAAGTGCTATAAATATCTTTACATCGTAAATTAGGCAGATTAAATTTTGCATTCGAAGACAACCTTCAGCAGCGCTAAGTGTCTAAGTTTGAGTTCCGCGACCTGTGAACGCTCAATTTCCAACTTCGCTTATTAGTTGTGTCAGTAAATCTTAAGATAGTGGCATTTACTCTTCTACGCGTAACTCAAACGGTACTGTATTTATATGTAGTTTCTAATCAGCTGTTAGTAACAATTATATCTCTAACAGACTTTTCATTATTTTATGTAAAGAAAAACAGTAACATCACGCCTGTAATCCACGAAATCGCCGTTTCAGTGTATCTCCCTGAAGAGGTAGGCAGAGGCGTGTAATACACTCCCCGCTAATTATATATTTTATAACTTGTCTTAGTGTTAACAATAAATGAACCCAATTACTTGTATGATTTCGTTGTTTAAAAAAGTCAATAAAATAATTATTTCATGCATATATGGAAAAGGTAGGTACATTACCATGAAGCCAAAGATTAAAAGATTCTTATATAATTACTATAAACAATTGAACATGTTACTGAGCATATTAAAATATCAATACTTCAAATTGTAAAATTAGTGTCTATACGAATAAATGTTTATTTTGATAACTTGTTAACTTGAAATTACTGATATGTACATGCACGAATTAGTGATTTTTTATTATAGGTAATATAAACAAAAGCTTTACATACAACTTACGTAATTTATTATCTTATATTATCATTCCATTATATTTTCTAAAATAGCATACCAACATAATAAGTTTATCACCCACGCAAGTGGCAAAGTTCGCCAACCACACGACCTCTAAATGCTCTATTAACGCTAACTTTACAACTTAGCTTATTAATTATATCAGTAATCAACAATCAGTCAAATGATGAACAGTTGTTCAATTTTGTAAATATCATGGAGTTAAATATTATTAATCTGAGCATGCGTATACATATACATATGTATGTACATTTCATGGAAGTAATATGTCGAAATATCCTTGTTACTGGATATGTGACTATTTATAATGACGATGTTATATCTCACTGATAGACGTCCCCGGAGAGATTAAAACAAATAGGGAACTACGCAGTTGCACGTAGACGCATTGTTCATAATCATGAGATGAATATCTATGAAGATAAACATTTACGTTGAATGATAGATATTGTTCTGAAATGTTTCTTCATCAGAAGACTAAATGCGAAATACGTAGTCTAGTCTGTTCCCTATACTTTTTAATAATAGCAAAACAAGCAATACAGTTAAGCATTTAAGGTTAAGCAATAAACTTAAACACTGAACTGACATTTAACTAAAGTGGTAAGTTTCGTAAGCTGTTTCTTTATGATTATATCCGCTTGGTTGTTATCTAATATATTTCTTATCATAAGACCCATTATTAAGATTTTATTCATTTGTATCTGAATATTTGTGAGGTAGTGTGACATAAACGGCGCCACATATGGAACACGTTAAGGTTATGCATGTGTCATATGCATGCATAAGTTATGCATGCAGATGCGCCGCTGTACAGGCCTGGCCACGTAACATGTCTTGGATAACACATCGATGGCTTGTGCAAGGCGATGTACTACTGATCTTAGATCACTGGATACGTTAAGTGCATAATTCTGATAACTTGGAAAATAAGTAGGTAATAATAATTTAAATGATCTACCACTATGAATTTCTTGTTCTTGCAAAGCTATTTTACTGGTGTAACTAGATCAAACTAAACCGCCGTGTCTAGTATCTAGCTAGACTGTACAATAGCTCAATTCCATATTTTACAGGATTTTAAACTAGGTTAAAAAAATTAAAAATAAAAAGCCAATTGTCAATTATTACGAGTATACAATTATTACGACCTTTGAATATTGGCGCCGTCCCTAAACCTGCCTTTAAATTGCATAGGAGAGTATACATATGTATTAGCTGCTACTTATGTATATTTCAGTTTCTTCGCGAAAAAATATTCCAGTACCTACTGTAACACTTCGCAGTAGTTAATTTTTTTTTGGTCAAATATCAAAATTTTATGTTAACTCATACACCTTATTAAATTACATAATGTCATACTCTCGATGACAGCGATTGGGGGATAAACTACGTACATTATATGACCTATATAACAAATTAATTCGGCACACAGGACATAATTTTTTAGTTAATAACAGTTTCCTTGAAACGTCGGACGCTATTAATTAGATGTTAATACATTTGCGTTGTCGATAAATTCGTACCTACTATACACGATTACATCATATTATAGACGAACCTTTCCTGCTTAATGACTGTAATTAAGATCCTTATTTTGACTGTGATTAAAAAGAAATTGAAAGTATTAAACGAATCATTAAAATGATTACGCATTCGAACAATGAATCAAACACAGTTAACCATATCGCATTGTTCGGTGGCCAAAGTTTTCAACCAGAGCTACCCACCCGTCTTGACGATCTCGTAAACTTTACTTAGTTCATAAGATAAAACGAACCTTCAATCTAAAATTTGACCGTAAAAGTACCACCGCGAAGTAATAAAGTTCAAGTCGAAAACGACATTTTCACATTTGATTTACAAAGGACCCCTTTAAAACGCGAACACGTTGAAACCGTAAGAAACTGTCACAGTAACGAATAGAAACATTTCTTTTCACGGAAATATAAGTGATTCATATATAAATATAGTACATACGTATATAAAAATATTTATGTATATACATTTTTTTATTTATGAATCTAATAACGACTATGTTGTTTTAAAGCTTGATTAGCTTGGTTAAATATTCCAAAGTTTTCACTATTACAAGAGAGATCTGAAGTCAACATTGAAATGTGCAAAACTTTACATACAGCTAGTAGCCAGACGAGCACTTGAAGTATCGTGTAGTGTTAAGTACTAAAATATAAACGGTTAAACAGTAGGTATCACTATTTGATTCCGCTGAACGAACTTTAAATATTGAAAACGTATTCTGACAGGCAACGCATTACAACAAAATAGCAATGAAATAAACCGCCTTATTAACAAATGCACATCAAAACATTAAATCTCATCATTGCAGTGACCATTGATTAAATGGTAAATTTCAACATCGGGTAACATGAACCTTTGTCCACCTTTAGATGAAATGAACTTCCACGAGCCTGGCTGATGGCTAGTCTGTTGGCTGACCTAAGAAATTTCACCAAAATCAATACCTTTTCGTAAAAGAATTTTAAAAGTTTAAATCCTGGACGCAATTTCACCTGTAGCTTAACAGTCTAAATACTAGCTAGAAAGTTATCCAAAGTAAATTCAAAGATTTCCGAACGAATTCGCCAGCGGAAACACGGAATATGCGAACTTGCATTTGCAGTCACAAACGCAATTTGACTTTTTGAAGTACTTGTCCGATATCTTCTCTGTTTTCCTTCTTAATACTCACCAAAACGTGAGTATTTTTACAAGAGGAAGTCCAATATTAATTGCACCAAACTACTCCAATAAAGGTTTACAGATTACTGAGCAAGCTATGTGTCCTGTCAACCCCATTAATTTGTAATGAAAAAGCTGGATGAATAAGTGCATGAAACGAGATAAGATAATAAGTAAAGTGTGTAAGGGAGGTAAGATAATAAGTGAAGTGACTCATTGGAATCAATAGTAGCATAAAAATATTTTTATTTGCCAGACGCACAAGAATAATGACAAAATTTATGGTTCATGATTTCATTTCATTTCACTATTGATGTAAGTTTCGAAATTCGTGAAGAGAAAATCAAATTTTACAGAAAAGTTTGAAGGTAAGAAATTCTACAAAAGTTTCACGACATATTTCATAAGAATCATCTCACTTGACTTTGCCCTCAAGAATATAAAATGTCTGTAAGCAAAGCTCATGGATCCTTTAAAATATCTGAAGCTATAGCCTTCGAACGGAGACATCCGTATTATTGAATTTCGTGTCGTCGAGCGCTTAACGTAGATGTAGGAAACTATTTGGAAATGGAGATCATAAATTTCTATACGGGTGAAAAGTAAAAATACATTTAAGAGACTTCACAATTTTTCCTAACCAATGTTGCATTAATATTTCGCAATATTTACATCAAACTAAAACATGCCAATAGTTTTCATGTGTTTTTACTTTGTCACATGTCATGTATTTAATAGGTAAAACAAATGTCGGGTAATATTCCCACCCTTTCAGGAATTTTGGGAACTCATACCCGTAACACGTTTGCAAACATGGAACAATCTGTGAAGTTAAACAATGCTAAGCACGCACCGTTCTTCAATGCCCCTCTAGTGACAAAGTTTTAGTGGCGTTTCCGGGGAGGTTTTAAAATTGTTGATGAACGTGCTACCCATCAATCTTAATCTATTTTCAAGACAAGGCAAGGGCAGATTCCATTCGAGAGCTGAAAGGGAATAAAACATTATATATTTTTTACCTCCTCAATACTGAATTTCGTCTTGTACCAAAGTGTTCAACAACTTCCTATATTGTAAAACATCACTCTAAATTTGTAAACTATCCCATATTACACTTTAATAAGTTATCAGCCTTCTATATATCTACTTCTTTAAATATTCTCAAAACCAGCCTTCTATATATCTACTTCTTTAAATATTCTCAAAACAATTAAATATTATATCTATACCTAAGATATTACAATTTCAGAACTTATGCTTTGTAAATTAAATACCGAAAAAACAACCAATTTTATCCTTAATTCGTGTCTCTATTTACATCTCACTAATTTCTTTACAGCATAGGTCGTTCAATTTCTTCAAGTACAGCTACGTCTTTTTGACACAGCATATTCGCTTAAGTTACAAAAAACACAAATGTTATCATCGTGGCCAAATTACCCATTTCAAAGTTCTTTATAACCTTCTCCAAAGTTTGTGGAGTCTGTCAACCCGTACTTTGTTTGGTAGACTATAGCTGTAACTTTCTCAATGCATACTATATATTTTATTGCACACTAAATTGGAACACAAATCAATGGAATGATAAAATGTTTTATAACCATAATCATGATTTCATGAATATCGTCACAGAATATATGCATAACACAAGCAATATTTCATTGTTAAAAAGGCTAGGTTAAAAAACGTTTGTCGTATTTGGTTACTGTATATTATCAAAACTAGTTTAAGAAGTTACTACCTCTTGATCAGTAGTCGCGCCCCAACGTGGCGGTATATATTTACTGGTATGTAACTTAAAGTATGTTTATATTAATGGTCTCTATTGAATTTAGTTTAGTCACGGTTTATTACATACAAATAATATTTTTATAAATAAATAAATGACAGCAGCAAATAGACACAATTAAAAGAATCGAATTCAACACTAATTTAATTTTACATTATCAATAACAAAGAGCTATCAAATTTATTCATGTGCATTTTATTTATGATTAAAAAAAACAAACTTCATATAAACGAAGCTTTTAATATGCAAGAGAATTATTTAGATGTAGAATGCGCCTTACTGCAACCTTATAAAAATTGCAGAAAGACAGTAACGCAATCAATGGGAATGCGGATTTTAAATCAGTACCGTATTGAATTTTATTTCAATTCGCTTCGTTTCTTGCTAAGTCGATTTTCTCTCGTAATACAAGCGCTGTATTTTATATTGTTAGTTATCCTTAATCTTCCCTTCGAAGTTTTATCAAGTTCAAATTATTATAATACAAATCTTATAAGTTCTTAATTTTTTAATAAATCAAATTAAAGAACTTTCAAATATCAGCTTTGTGGTCATCGTCGTTATTCGTTCAACCCAGTGAAGTCCATCGCTAGGACTTACGTTGTCACCATACATTGCCACAAATCAAAGAACTCTGTATTTTGAACCCATCAATTCTTCCAAAATTTACATTACTGTTCAATTCCGTAAAATTATTTATAAATGACAATAATTTGGCAATATTTTAGGTATTTACATATCCACGGGTACCTTCAACCTCGTTAATAAACAATACAACCTAACTCGGACCACGATAAAACCTTAACAGTTACCAAAAGCCATACGTTACCGTATTGCGTACCGTTAGCCATAAGGGTATTATCACACACGAGCCGAATTTCATATAATATTAGGATAGCGAGAAATTCTAACATGTTTCAGTTTGCAACCACTGCATTTTATGCAGTCCTTGTGACACAAATATTGAAATGGACTCAGCTCGTGTGCCATATCGTACACCGTATTACGCGTTTATGAGCCGATGTGAACCGCTGAATTCGATAATAAATGCAAACGATTATCCCTGTTAAAAAGTAATATCACATTCAGTCTGAGTACGAACAATGTTAATTTATTATTTAAATAACGAATATGATAATTACTCGTACATTAATTACCATGTTTTAATCAACATTTTATTGTGTTTATCGAATGGTAAACGTTTCATATTTGGCTAATGGATACTAAAATAAATTAACCAATCAACAATATTTTAGTATAACTGCCATTCGATCTGCCTTGAAAATATTCTCTTTGAAGGCTGGTTTAGACGGCATGCTTTGTACGTATATGTATGTACTCGTGATAGTCAGTGGCATCCTCAACAGGATGATGCTGAGGAGAACCAATGTAATTATCTAGATCTATTGTTTCGACCACCAAATGCAAGTCGATAACGATTGTCCTGCATCCTTAGTCACCAAGAACAGAATTGCATATGTTTTCGACCTCGGGAATTCAGGATAAATTAATGTATAGTGTAACGTGTAGGTGTGAACAGCTCACACCAGTTCACAGTTCACACCAGATAAACATGGTCGTTTATTTATAAAAAAGGAACGTGAATTTCTAACAGTAAGTGAAATTTTAAAAATTTTATATATTCATGAAACTTGTTAAATTAAATTCAATTTTTTTTAATCTGAAAAAGTCTATGAAGAATTAGATCAGGCTGATTTTACTACAGTCTCCATTTTTGTGATTCCTACGTTATTTTCCTTTCAAAAGTACAAGATACGAAAAAATTCTTCTTTAAATATGATCCACGACCAGGTCCTTAATGATCATTGCCGTACACGATAAAGAGAATTATAGACATTCTTAGTTCTTAGTTCAAACGTTCCATGAAAAATATACCAAGTACTCAATATAAAATATCCGACATGCCTTGTAGTTATGTTGCTTTGTACATATTGTCTAAGTTACGATTATATTGTAAACACTTTAAAGAATAATTAAGTAGACATATACGTTTATTAAACAAATTAAACATTTCCTTACTTTATTTATCCTACTTCTCCTACATCCCGTACGAAGTTAACATACACAACACCAAGATGTGCTTAAAAAACCCATCTAGAGCAGAGGGTTTCCGATTGGTTGGACTCACTTTATTTCTACTTAAACGGGGCTATTTCATTTGAGGCCTTCTCGCCCCCCGGGCATTCGCCTCTTAATTAAAACCAGCACGGTGGTTTCAAATTGACTCTAAAGTCTTGTAATTTGAATTCATTATTTTTTTTCTGACGCCACCAGAGTCGAGCGCGATTTGAGGCCGCAGAATCCTTATTTGCACCAAGAGGAAGTTAGCTAGAAACTAGTTCTTGAGGTCGTTTTTGCTGATTTTTGATCGATACAGATACTGTTGTAGATGATGACGTGAATAGATAATGTCGTGGAAAGCGGAACGAACGAGCCGATCTGTTATTGAATTGTCTCTAAACCATTCAATACATAGATCACGAAATATGAAGTTACAATACGTGGGAATGATTACATAGGTTAACTAAGAGTTTCATTATATGTATGTACGTATAAGCTAGTTAGTAACTCACTCGCTTCACCGGCTATCAGTGCAAAATTGGACATGTAACGTGTAGTTCCGTAAAGATTTATCGTTATTGCGGGTTAATCTTAGAATAGACACATATTATGTTGCCGTGAACTATTTGGCTTGCCTGTTGAGGCAGCGTTCCTGTTTCTGGCTACTGAACAGGAGGTTGCGGGTTCGATTCCCGCCTATGATGAATATTAAATTTGTGTGATGAGTACGAGTATTTGTTGGGTTTTAATTTATAAACTTTAGAGGAACATAATACACTTTCACGATTCATCTGCATGCTCTACGTCCCACCATGGAATAGTGGGTAAGCCTATTGCCACACTCCGGACACAAATCCAATACCTTGATGTAATTTGTTTTGTATATAGAAATGTATTTTTTTAAGCTGTCTGGTTTCCATAATATAGGTCTCCTTTAATTTCAGGTCAGTTGTCCCTTTAACTGTACCAAGATATGTATAATTTACGATGATAGTGGTAAAATGCATCATTTTTGTAGTTCCATTAAAGCAGTTCGCTGAAGAAAGTTCTTGGAAGTTGGACATTATAACTCCATCCATATTTATCTTAATACTTTTAGACGGGACAATTTATATAAAGTTCGAATCCATTACATACGACTACAATATTCCTGGGTCCAAATCGCATTAATGAGAATAGCCAGATACAACCAGAGCCTTTTGTTTATACTATGTAATAGAGGAAACTTAAGGTTTGACAAATAATTATGCTTAAAGATAAACACTTAAGTGATTAAGGTATATTTTTCAACATACGGTATTTGAGTAAGACTAGACTCGGAATGGAAAATATCCATAACATAGAAGTTAAATTACGTGATAAAATTCTTCGAAAGATTCCATTTAAAAATTTCGTGAAAACCAATATTCAAATCTTCAAATTACATAGCTTACATAGGCAAACTAATAAGATCTCATAAGATTAAAGGGCATGACAATGTGCCATTGTCAAAGTATATTATTATTCTATTAGATGTTCCAATAGATTTATATTATTCTGTGTTCAGCATTTTAAATCCCAATTTCGTACTCACATTGCTGTTTTATTTTTCTCAGGGTAGTAACATAGTGCCGTCGGCGACATAAGGTCATAAAATCCATCTGTCATTGTCGACGGTTCGAGCGGCCATGTTTTATTTATCGGCTGCCATTAAGTTCGTTGAAGCGGTGACAAAGCAAAAGAAGTTATCTATGAAATTAAATGTTCAATATTCACTTACATATTTGGCGTAGATTAAACTAGATTGTGTTCTGGGTGCACGGTGTTGTTAGTATACAGACAATAGGTGTCATCTGCCAATGGGTGTATCGAATATTATGCAAGCTTTTTAGGCTATGGAAGTTAGTACAAAAACAAAGTTTATTGTTTTATCCGTTCTTGGTGTTATTCAATTATCTCCTATCTGATGGAAACATGTCGTGCCAATTAACAAAAGCACAACACTGTTCGATTTTGGGAAATGCCAAGGCTAATTCCGTTAAAATCTGAGTACAATCACAATTAAGACAGGACTATCAAAATGAGAATTATGGAACGTCATGAAAAGAGCACTAACATCGTTACTAAATAAATCATTATAGTTACTGTATAATTTACCCAGTAACTAAATAAGTAGTAAATTTAATTAAAGAAGTCAAGCGTATGCTCGTTGCGTCCATTCACAAGACTTTTACCCTAATCACAGCTTCTTGGCAAAACAAAAAGGCTTTAAAATCGAAAAGTCTTATACTAAACATGTTTTTTAGAAATATACACTTATTCTGTTTTCCCATTCGATCGTTAGAACACAAGCGGGTTCCAAAAGCAATGTAGTCGGTTTTGTTTCATTATTCATTACAAGCGCAAAAAGTACGGTCTGCAAAAGTTATGGATAAAACCAAGATGATGTACATAAACAATGTTTATGATGAATCCGTGATTATTTCGTTAGCAATTAAAATTAAAACATACTTTATTCGCACCAATGACTGAGTATTTTCTTATTCACAGTGCATCGATTGTACTTATAATTAAAAGCAGGTGGTTTTCTTTAATTCGATTTATTGACAAGATCTCAGCACCTTTTTTATTTAGTTATAAGATTCAATGTTAATTAACTGATGCCGTCCCATTGTGATCCCAAATGCTAGGAAGTAATGTTAGGTTCTTTTTACTTTTAAACTAATTTTAATTGGAGGAATCCTTTGCTCGTCCTGTGGATCTATTTTAAATATATTAATTGGCAACGTTAACAATTTTTCCTTATGAGGCTATCTTAATTCAGACTAATCGATGATTTGATAACTGCAGCCTGGTTGATTATTGTAGTGTATAGTCGCATGATTTGAAGTTCGAGGAATATATTACAATATATAAACATCTAATGATAAAATCTTTAATCTAACTTACCAACTCAATTGTTAAAAAGTAACAATTGAGTAATAGAAAGTCCGTTGATAGTTAATTAATACGTATTAGTGGTCGCCCAGTGGTCGAAATTCGAAATTGCGTCCGCGGAATTTTCGTAAAAAGGGGTCCAAAGTTTTTGCATCACGTATTAATATATAGATTCAAAACTGTAGGTACACTTTCGTATGAAAATAGCAACGTTACTCTCAGCACGTTGGTAGATACAAAAAAGAACGATTTCAGCAACCATTAATTAAATTCTCGGTGACAATAGATTGGCCTCGATTTCAGGAACTAATGAAAGATTGATTAAAAAAGGATAGTACGATGAAATTGTTCAGTTACGTTAAGTAGTTTTCTTTTGTGTAAACCATCACCCACTCGCGATATGAAAAGTTCATTAAGTACCTACTTAATATCTCCAAAGATAGACAGATTTGAATTTAAAAAAGGTGTCTCCCTAATAAAGCCAATACATTTTATATTATTATTGTTAGAACCAGGATTGTTGGAACGTCTCTTATAGATAGGGCTGAAGTCCTGAAAAAAGGCAGTGTATTTTCCTAATTAATGCCGTACTCAACATTTATTACTTCATTATTGGTCACGAATATGCTGTCATAGTAAGTAGTTTCAAGAATATAATCAGCCATGCTGGCCAACCGTAGGTTGTAGAGTAGAACGTTTCCTGCTAATATTTCTCTTCACAGTCTTATCTATATGCACATACATGACTTAATAATATCAAAGGACTATATGCACATACATGACTTAATAATATCAGTAGTTTTCACGTATGTCATATCGGAGTAAGAACACATTCCCGCGCCGGGATACAGGGTGTCGTAAGAAGTGACTAAACCCGGCGCTGGTGTGTAGTGTGACTAAAAGTGGCGCGGTGTGTCTAGGCACAGTTATAAGCCCTGACCCTTTGTGGGCAACAGCGTGGGCGGTGCGAGAAGCTGTGCTCTGTGATCCCCAACCCGCATACCCAACGTGAGGATT
>DWTO01001019.1:0-17764 GCA_018244755.1 Jemadia pseudognetus
TATGGTTCCATATCTTCAGTAAATGCACCTTACATGTTTATAACAGTCACGATATAACGTTAATCTGTAATAATTTTATAAAAAGTGGTTAATTAATGTAATAATTTTATAAAAAGTGGTTAATTAATGTAATAATTTTATAAAAAGTAGTTAATTAATGTAATAATTTTATAAAAAGTAGTTAATTAATGTAGTAATTTTATAAAAAGTAGTTAATTTTTCTTAAATGGCAACACTACTCAACCCCGTCACCAATGTCGTGTACCAATGTCGTGTACCAATGAATCCCAATTCGTGTGATTCGTATTCTAGTTTAAGTTAATGGATCTTGCTTGATGACAACATATAGGAAAGTAATTTCCACGAGAGAATACTTAACAGAATATTTATATGGCCAACAGTTTTAAAAATATTAAAAGTTTAAAATACATTCTCTCCGTTTTACTTAAATACGGTGCAGTATGATATAAGAGCTCTCAGCGCTATAACTAATGTTTTATCTGACCGCAGATTTCTCGAAGTAAATGCAGCCGGAATTCAACTTTTTAACTGCTCAAACTTGCAATATTTTGTCGAAATGAGGGTATTTTATAGCTTTCGTGCGGTTGCCACGTGAGGGTACGGAACTTGTCAGATTATGGACGAGTAAATACGAGCGAAAAATGGTACAATAGCATGAAAACAAAAAACTTGCTACTTTGTCGATGGAAAAGGTATCCTAGCGCAAACAATCTTTTAAGTTGCCACAAAATCCTTTCAGCTCTTTACGGTTGAACAGTAATAGTAAGACTGACATTTACGTCCTTTTGTAAGCGCTTGCATCGGTCACAATCCAGTCAAAATACTTTAAAAACTTCTATTACATTAATTATCACAACGCTATATTTGCTCTATATACAGTGAAGTGAATAACGAAGAGCACGCTAAGAACTGCTGCGTAAATAAATGAATAAATAAATAAGTTTTATTATGGGTTTACACCAATTAAGCGATATCAAATTAATATCTGTGATAGCCTAGTGGTTTGAAAGCAACCTCTCACTCCGCTAGACCGGGTTCAAATGCTGGCGCGCACCTCTTTAAAATGTGCGTTTTAACATTAAATATCACTTTCTATAACGGTGAAGGAAAACATCGTGAGGAAACCTGGACACCATAGAGTTCTAAAAAAAAATATTCTCTAAGGCGTGTGAAGTCTGCCAACTTGCACTTAGGCAGCGTGGCAGACTATGGACTTAACCCTCTCATTCTGAGAAGAGACCCGTGTTCCAACAGTGGAACGAAACGAAGGGTCGGAAAATAAATTATAAATTTCAGTCTACCAATAAAAGAATCGTCTTAATTAAGGATGTACCCAATAAATTATGATTTCATTAATAACCGCTTTTCAAATTGAATAAATACAGATAATTATATTAAAAATATTCAGGATGTTTTAGCTGAGTAATCGAATGAGGCTTCGTCGGTCCTCATAATCGATTTTTTTATAATTTTAGTAGTGTAAGCAACGCTGTGTGAAAACCGATGGTGTTTCTAACTAAACTAACTAAAGTGTCGCTAACTAGACGATCGGACTGTAATTAATTGGATAAAAAAATTATATCCTACCCTAAGCAATATTTAAATAAAAGTTAGGTGGGTATGTATGCCAATTCAATATAAACTAAGCGTCATATCATGTGGGGGTTCATTCATGCCCACATTGTGGTATAGATAATTGTAGTGCATACATAAATTATTTAGGTATATAACTTTGTATTTGTCACAAAAAATTGTTTAAACTTTAAATACCGTACTTTTTGTGTGAAAACTAACGTATTCCTTCTCGCTTACTCTTTTATAGTGTGACGAGTAAGGTCGCTCGCCTTGGAAAAGTCATGATTACAGAACACGCGGATCTAGAATAACATGGCATGTCTCGAGGTTGTTATATCTACGATCATTATTCGGAGATCACAAGTGTCGTAATGTATGTATGTATGCATATGGGCATATAGGAACAGTGGCTTCTGTTAGTAATATACATATATATTAAAGTTAAACATATGTATATTTAATTAAACGAGATGCTATTATAGAATGCAATGTTTGTATATCGCCTGTAAGTAGTTATACATCAAATATTTCACTCTATGTAGGTATGTAGGTTTTTCGTCCCCGTGTCTTATAAAAATATTCCACAATCTCACACATCAAAAATAATGACAATTTATATTACGATGACTGCCTCGTTGGTCGAGTTGGTTGCAAGTGCGACTGCCGATCAGGATGTCCCCAGTTCGATCCCGGGTCAAACACTACTTTTTTTTTAATTTAGATTTTCTAGTAGTGGTTCGGAGCCTGGATATGTGCTTGATGCATGGCAATAGGCTCACCACCTTTTCCATAGTGGGACGTAAACGTAACCGGTGAAGGTGAAACTTGGGAGTGTTCTGCATTCCTCTGCCTACCTCTTCGGGGATTACAGGCGTGAAGTTACTTTTTTTAATATTACGATGAAAATCATACGCCTGTAGTGTGACTTATCATATTGACGGACAATAGGCCATTTGACAACATTAAAACTATACTACAAACTGTCATCATCCTATTCAATAATAGCGTAAAAAAGCGTATTTATTTCTTTAAAATTTTTAGAAAAACAAGTTATTTTGCAAAAAATAGATAAGAAAATCCAATATTTTTTTAAATAAAATTAACAATAGCAACGCCCTGTGATTGGTTGTTGCTTTAGTGACGTCACGCACGAATAATCACTACAGATTAATGTACGTTTTTCGTCGTTATCATCCATTTTTGCGCTACTTCTAAAATAATTTTCTAATATTTTAAAGTAAATTTGATATCTAAGAGTTCTATGATTTATTTTTGATCTGAATATGATAAGAAATTTTGTCAAATCTGATAGCACTAAGTAACGTACCAAAAATAGACGCCGTTATCTTAAAATTCTCTTAAAAACTCATTTTACGTTACGTTGAGAAAATATGTATAGAAAAATGAACATAATATTTTGTAGTTTTAGAATAGAATATAGAACAGAAAAACGTTTATTTCGTCAACGCAACAAACACACATAGAACAATAATTAACAATTACAACAACACTATAACCATATATGTACATTACCAAGTAAATTAAGTATATCTATATACATATTTCTTTTACAGGTCCGCAATTCAATTCATATCAATAGTAACGTAAAAACAAATATTACTAACATCAAATTGATCTTCATACATTAAAACATTTCAATGAGAAATAACGCTGTTTGGGTCTCTTCCTGCTAATTGTAACTACTATTTTCGTCTTTTTGGGTCCGTTTGAACAGAAACAAATTGTTTTTGTGGACTTTTAATATACGTATTTATTGTAACACTACAGGCCTTTTCTACACCATTTTTTACAATAAAACACTAGAAATCTCAGTAGACCACTACAGCTCTATAGCTATTTACGTGCTTATGACGTCACATTTATCATATGAGCGACGCCATTATGGAAACTGTGTTAAGCGCGGGATTTTGGGTATTAAATTTTTACTATTGATTTACATAAAAATACGTTATAGATATATTCAAGCCATATTAATACAGCGTGCTTTTAATGTGATAAAGAATAATTTAAAAAAAAATCCAATGTTAGTCAAATACCTTATTGTAACCTTAAAATGATAGCAAAACAGCAAAATTACATTAGGTGATGTAGATTGGCTACTAAACAATTGTGTCAAAAGAATTTAACAAAATGTCAGAAGATATTCCATTTTAGCGAGAAACTTTCCTTGGATCGTCAAATTGATAGTTTAATAAAAAGTAGTGCATGAAATATAGAAAGCGCTAAGTTTGCCGCGGCCGCACGCTCGGGACCATAAAATGTGACAGTTTATGAGAGCAGATGAACGTGTGCCTCCACTAACCACTTAAAAAGCTCATTTAACTCCCACTTATCTTTGCTGTCTTTCTAGAACGTAACATCACACCTATAATCCTCGAAGAGGTAAGCAGAGTAATGTAGAATACTCCCACGATTCACCAGTTACGTTTACGTCCCACTATAGAATAGGTGGTGAGCTTATTGCCGTACACCGGCCACAAATCCAGACGCCTGCATTAAGAACATATATGCTCTATACAGTTGGTAGATACTAAGTAGGTAGTACCGGTGTTATTCGCGGGACTTATTTGATGAAATAAAAAGTTTGCATTTTTCGGATAAAAGGATTTTTGTGTTATGCAAGTAATTATAAGTTTTGTTCATGATATTATCACACATTAAAATGAACGGCAGTGGGTAGCTAATGAATTTTAAATACCTACATTATTTCAATATTTTGCTTGAAATAATAATACAATACTAAATAAATTTTACCTGGAACACATGCTCCAATACGCTACAAAAACGTATGCATTCATACCGAGAACTACTAAAAAACGATCACGAAGCTCAATCATAAAATATGGTATGAAAACGTCGGGCAATAGCTGAAATTCGCAGAAGGCTTTTTTTTTAAGCGGTTAATGTTAACGAACTTCAAGTTTCAGTTGAACAAAATCTTCCGCTGTATATTTCCGGTTGGCTAGTAAGCCACTTAGCTGTGTCAAGAGTTATTGTGGGCAAACTATAGTCGACAACGCTAAAGCTTGGCTAACAGAAAAAGAATTTTTAGAACAATGCGCTCTGGAGTAGAGCATCGAATGCTATTATCCGAGGCGAGGGTATTCTAAACGATTTGTTCACACAATGTTCTCGCCAAAAAAGAACACCTCGCCCTCGTTGTGTAACACTTTGTTATGTAAACAAGGTATAAGTGTACAGTGTAGGTATGTATATCTATTATTATACTTGAATTTTTTTATACAAAGAAAATTATAAGGGGGAAATACTTAAATGCTGCTTTAAATGACAAAACATTTGACTCATCTTTGATTAATGACTTTCAAATAATATTGATATAATAATATAGACAATTTGGTAAGTACCTAATGTTATTCCCTAGCACCATTTTATCTATTCGAAGGTAACCCAGATAATTTCTTACGCGCTATTTATCGTGTTACCAAGTTTTAGGTTTCGCTTTTCATACTAGACAGAGTAGACACAGCACACACTGTAGATACTGTACGACCAGAAGGTGGTATTTTGTGTCTTAAGTGATTCTAGTAGTAGTCTCTACAATCAAAAAACTATTAAATCAAATAAATAATTTATTTTTAATAATTGCTCCCAGTCACGGTAATTAATATTTAATACAGACTACTCCCAACTGCGCTTTGTTTCAGATTTTAAACATGTCCAATTACGCAACATTCCGACTGCCATTACCTACACTGGCGTGCACGTATTCTCTCAAGATTTTTCAAAGAGTACAACTGCGCCTTAAGTACACATGTGAACATCAATTTCGCTATGAAACAAGTTTGAAAGGACGACACAGTGAAGTGACAAGAGACTTGTCAGCACCACAGAGCTAGGCCACGTACGAGTACATATGCTTCTGACGGAAAAACTTTCAAAATGTCCTAGTATGAAAGTCTAAAAGTTATTGAAGCGATCCATAACATTTTATGGCGGAGATAATGCAAGTCATAATAAGTAATGACGCCGTTACACCGCTTGTTTCCCGCGGTTGATCCATACATCACGCCGAGGTCTCATCTACATGTGGAGATAGGATATGTACCCCGAGATGGGGGTATCAAGCATGGCTCCCGAGATGCTTTATAGCTAGTGCATTACTCTGCACTTTGTTAGTGAAAGTTGATATTAAAATTTCCTTTTACTATTATAATTTGTACCTTCTTGCACATTTTAAGTTAAGAGGAATATCATGCGTACCTAGTTATGTTTTATTTTAAATAACATACAGCAAAATAGCCAGTAATAATGAAAAAACCTGCTGTCTTCTGCCCTGAACTGTTCTACTAATCAACAGTGTGAACTCACCGTCCAACTTCTGAAAGACCACTAAAAAGTGCCGACACCAAAGAAATGTCTGTCGCAAAGAAGCACTATTAGAATTGATGCGATGCAGATTGTTATACAATACCTAGACATAATAAAGTAGTCAGAAAACAAGAAAAATGTTGATCTAATCGGTAAGTTAATGATGTCAATAGATAAGATGATGTTAACAGGATTGGTTTTTTTTAGGTTTAAAATAAATAATGGTTTCAAACAATTGCTGTCAGTCGCACAAAAAAACTTTTAAGTATGTACTGTTAACTTCTAATTTTACCACGTTTGAAATGGTATACGTGAAAAATCTAACTTAGTGCTGCTCGTGTCACCTTTTGTCCGAACTACGCTTTCCTAGCTTCAATAATCAGGACATCTGACACTGAGTAATAGTGTAGATAATAATAAATAAATATAATTGACAAGCATGTCTATTGTCGTGACCAACCACTACTTATTACGAAGCCTGCATAAATAAAAACGCAAAAAAGTTCCCCTAATTCCGTACACATTTTGATTAGATTCTATCAAATCAGCATCGATATATCAACTCCGCCTAATGACGTACACAAAGTTATTACTGTCGGTTTGTCTGTTACAAAGTTTCTTACGATTCCCGCAATTCGTGTCTATTCATCGCTTTGATTTCGTATCCGCTGCGGGCTCTTAATGATGTGGCCATAGAGTTCGGGTGATCGAATAAGGCTCATTTTATGAAACAATTATCATATTTTATAGCATATAAATCATATTATTTATTTTATTTGAATCTCTGCGCTTTTAGACATTAATTCTTCATGTTTCATTTCTCCGCATTATGTTTCTCAGTAGAAAATGGTAATAAGAAAAATATTTCAGGAAAATTAGTCTTATATATGCATAGTGAGCGGCATAATTAGTTACTTCTTATTCATTTACTGTTAAAACAATTTCAATATCGTCGCGTTGGTGTGTAATGATAAGTTTTATTTATTTGAAATATGCTTTACCTTTCCTTAGATCGTCTGACACTGATCTATGACTTGCCTGGTTTACACTTTTAAAAATTGCAATAAATATAATCCAATGCAAAATCGATAATTATGCGATGACCATTACGGTTATAATTATGGAGTATTATTAGTGGACCATTTTTGAGTGAATAAAATTAGGATAATTTTTTGAAACCTAATTTCTCTTAATTCCAATCCGCTGTCTTCATAGCCTTGTCAGAAGAGGCGCCGGGGTGCCGACACTAACTCAATTACAAGCTTCCGACTTCATGAGGGCCAATTCATTCGAGTCTCGGGACTTTTTTTCTTTTACAACACGAAATATGATATTATACGCCCACTTGGGTAAATTTAATTATTAGCGCTATCATCCCCCTCTGTTATTCATTTATAAGTAGGCACTATTTATTCTCGATATATTTTTGTGATATCGATATGAAAGAGCCCAAATAATATTATTTACTATATTATTCCAACTTGAATACAATGAGATGATATTAATATTCCATACCTAATAACGAATTTATCATCGCCTAAGTTCAATTCCAGATGGAATCCAAAGTTAACTGACAAGCAATTAGTTACATCGTTGTATTCGTGTAGGTATATACTTACATGTGTTAATTATTCTATGCAAATTCCAAAACCAAAATCCCCAACTCATAGCACATTGACAACAAGTCAGTTCTGTAAGATGACAGGTCTGTCCGGGTGTCAAACGTTAGATAGAAAAAATCATTGTCGAAAAATGGGCCGTGCCTTATATTTTGCTCGTTATTATCAAAACTATTAATAAATCTGAATGTTTCTAAATACCTATAACAAATACATACAAAAAGAGTACTACGAGTTATATAATATTCTTGAACTGAAGAAATATTATTAATAAGACTTTCGAGTTTTTCTATTCGTTTACTTGTTCTCTCTAAACACTATATTATGATAATAATATTAGCACTATCTCAAAATTATAAACAAAGATTTTTAGATTTCATCCGATTCATCCGAATCCTATGAAAGTATCTTTTACAACAAATCTTTTACAAATCTTTTGTGCCCGGTGTATGCCAATAGGCTCACCACCTATTCCATAGTGGGACGTAAACGTAACTGGTGCAACGTGGTAGTGTTCTTCTCTGCATACCTCTTCGGAGATTGCATTCGTGCTATTACGTTATACAAATCTTCACTTTAATTCGTTTCGCGAGACAGGTGCGCGAATGAATATAGATACATTATGTATAACATTACATTATTGTTATAACAACATCACCCCATGTTACTTACGAGGCAGGTAGAGCATACCGAGCGCCGAAAATATTTACCAGATAATAAATCTTATACTTTTCATCTATATCTTATACCAGATGATAAACCTTATCACTTTATCAGATAGTATATCTTTACAGATAGTTCCATACAGTAGGTACTAAGTACAATTAGCTGCTTAAATGTTAGCACTCAGTGCTTGTTAACATAGCAGATTGTCAGTGATATAATATGCAGAGAGGGCGAGAGAGAGAGAGAGAGACAGAGAGCGATCTGTAACGGGCCCGCTACGTCGTGGCCGGTCCGGCGATGTAGTTTTTGTTGGTACCTTCTCAAATAAACGGTCCGCGTACCCGAAGTTGGCTACTGCAGAATAGTTTATGAAGTGGAAATTCGATAACGTTGAAATTCCACTCCGCAAATACTGTCGGGTTGCCGTTCTATCGTGCGCCAGTCGCTGCGTGACATAGCGTTGGGTGGGGGGAGGGGGGAAAGTGACCTTGAACAATCCAAGTAAAAAAATAAATATTCAATTATCAAACTTACTATCATCAAGAACTATTAGAAAAGTGATACACTTAGAATGAGAATGGTAAGATAAAAGTCTGCCCCTCATCTATGGGTAACCAGACGTGTGATTGAACTAAATAACTTAAATCTAAGATCATTTGAAATATTTTTACTCCGGTTGTTAAATATCGGCGTATAAGAAGCATAATCTGCTGTGTAATGTAAAAAAAATAGGTATATTACATTGAATTTGTATAAAATGAATTTTAATAAAGAGAAACAATAACTGACTAATTATTTTATAACCGACTTCAAAAAGGAGGAAGTATTAAATTCGTCTGTATTTTTAGTAAATATTTTTATCGGCATATAAAAACAAGTTATATATATACAAGTTGTATATATATAAATTTTCATGTTAGAATATTATCTTATGTCAATCTCTATCCCAACATCGTAATCTTGGTGTTTCAAAGGATGCCGTCTTGATCGCGCTAAGTTCGCCAAGCACTACGGCCGTGAGTGGTAGTGGAAAATTTTCACAAGTGAACTCAAGAGCTAACACGAGACGCGTACGTAAAGTTTGAGTGAAAATATTTATTGTAACTGAATTTGATCCGAGAGGGGTTAAGTTGAGCAAACAACCCCTGTACGCGGCAAACATTTTTGAATGTTGTCATAATGTTACGCGCTGTATGTAGCATTAACTTCGTTCCCTTCATATCGTGTTCCATTACAATTGTGCTGTATTCGTTGAGTTTATTCAAGTTAACTGGCAACTAAAGTATATAGCAATTTACAGTCAATTGAAAGTATAAATTTCGGAGCTCTAAAATTTTACATGCGGTATCGTTTTCACTTTATAACACTTGCGTATAATGAAATAAATAAAGACAAACTTATTCAACGTAATATATTCAAATATAATCATAGGAATGGAATAGTAATCATTAGGTATATGCACATATTTGTATAAATCCACAACAGTCACCGCTTCGCTAAAATATAACAAATATAAAATTTTTAAGTATTAAATCCTGACACACGTACAATATGAATAACACCATTTCTAAAAATGCACAAGTCTACAATCGACCAGAGAATTAGGAATGTAAACAGTTAAAAATAGGGTGTCAATTTGTTGCCAGCTCGTAACAAGCGAGACAACGGTTCACAAACGGTTCACAAATGCAGTAACAATGGAAACGTTGAAACTCCCGATTTACATAGAAAAGAGTGCGGTCACCAGAGGGCGCTCTCGCCAACATGAAGCTCGTAATGTGATCTTGTTGAAAACTCACATTCGGCGCGACTTTTTATCAGAACGTGGGCTGTGTTCAAAGTTTGCGCGTCGACGTAAGTAAATGAATTAAAGCTATGTCTCATTGTTAAACATCTATACATTGTATAGTATTCTATAGATACCTATATTACAACAGCCAACTTACTGCGGCAGAAACAAATTACGGTACCGCCGACGGATTTTTGCAATTAAATTCAAACAACATTATTCGAATAAATCTTTCGATATCGGTTAGTACAGTTATCATTAGCACTTAATAAAAAATACTATGATTTATATTTCACTGAAGCTCCTGAAACCTGCGATGGTTACGTCTAAAAAACACGGCAAGAGCACACACGAAACCTTCAAAATTTCAATCTTTATTTACTTCCTACAACATTGATAACTTAATTCGTTTACATAATACATAATTTCGGTAAACATAGAACCAGAACCGTGTTATGTAGTAAAGCTTTTTGTGTCCGCTAAAAAGAGAAACAATATGAAAGCGCAATTGTAAACCGTTTTGTTAAACTAAAGGTGTTTTATGAGCTCGCTGTGCATAAAAGAATAAGTCCAAGCTTGCGAGTTCTGCCGTTTGCGGACTTGGTGAAAATAGTAATAATAATATGTATATTCTTAGTGGTTTCGTTTAATAAAAATGAGACATCATCATTGCAAGATGTAAGCGACGTGCTTATGAAGTGAAGACACATATTATAATTCACATGGTTCATGAACTTTTTGAAAAAACTTAAATAGAACACATTTCTAAAATAACGTAGTATAGTATATGTACTGCCGAAGCGAGTACAACGTATGTAGTGTTATTATAAACTTTTTGGTTTCTCCGAGCAAAGTTAATAACGAACGATTAAATAAAAAGCAAAGTACAAGACTGTTGAGGCAATACCAACTACCACTAAAAACAAAAGATTTTTTGCTGTAATACATATAAAGCAACATTTGCCAACTCATTTATACCAAAACACACACTAAATAACAAAAGATTCGCGTGTCGCATATAAAAGTATAGATACATGTATAAACATTAAATTCATCGAACAAATTCGACAAAAACAGAGTTTCGTATGTCACATATAAATACATGATAATATAGAGCAAATTCCGTTAAAGTGAAGATGTTTTTGTTGACAGTGTGCGCACTACCTTATGAAACCTGTGAATAGAATAATCTCCATTTAATTCAGAAATGTGACCGAAGTTTCTATTGCAAAAAGTTTCCACCGCTATCTCGTTCCGTGTAGTTCTCTCATATAACAATAGAGCGAGTATTTCAACGGCGTTATCTCCTTAAGACGTGGACCATTGTGAAGTTAGACATGATTAAATCTGTACGAAATATAGAAATTTCCAAAAAATTTCGCTTCCCGTTTTTTTTTCTTAAGAATGCGCAATGAATATAAAACATGTTGGGTTGCAGTGGCGATAACCGGTGTAACCATTACCGCTTTCCGAACGAAAAATTTATATTTCAAAGTGCAGTAAAAATAACAAGGAAAATGTTTTATTAGATATTTCCAACTGGGATTAATATTAGCCATCATTCGCCTGCAACGAGACAGGTGCTCAACTTGTCATTTTGCGCATCGACCACGCTCCATGTAATCCAGCTAATGCTTGCGGCATTACCATTGCTCATCTCACAAACTTTCGAGAACTGCATGACTGGAATTATTTTACTTTAATGTATGTAGAATAAGAAAATCTTATTACGCGTTATACAAATGACTGTGAATACCGTAAGGCAAGGGGTTTGGGTCCATGATGAGTTAATTTACTATTGTATTGAACATTAAATGTACAACTGAATTACTAGTTGCATCAACTTTAAAAATTCAACTAATGGTTAACCTGTGAGTGAGTAATTTGAAAATCAACAACAATTTACTTACAAACACAAGAATTATAAATTAATACTACACATTAAATTATCATATACCTACGCAAATTGGCTGGCAGAGGTTGGATACAAAGAGGTGAAGATTGAGATCAAAGGCGTGGTATTACAGACGGTTATGTTCAGCAGTGGACGGGAATAGGCTGATGATGACGATAATTAAATTATTGAATTTAAAACTCAGACATCATCGCATCTTTTCTATATTCATGTTCATTTACAAAACAGCTGGCGGTGGCAATTAGTAGGGACTGTACTTAGTTGTAGTGTAAGTCTTTATGTAGACGAAAATGGGAAATTGCTCTTCGTACTTAATGCTGAGAGCGAAATAGTGGATTTAAAACATTGTGTTTTATGATGCCGGAGCTGTATCAAAATTAAACATTTTAGTGCTGTTTTATTATAACTGCCCGCAAGTGCGGCACATAAACAAAGTTTCTTCATAACCATCACATTTTACTTTACATTTATAGAGTTATTATATAACTTTTGGTAGAACTCCTTCATACGGTATTAATACGAAACAGTCTAAAGCCCATTCTTATAGCCCCTTGATCTTAAAGGATCCTTAAGGTTAGTTAACCTTAAGGATCCTATCCTATCCATATGGTTATATGGAAATGACAAATAAAGATGATATGAAGAACATTGATATGCCTAGTATCTACTTTATTAAAAAAACATAAACAACATACATTTACAACATACAATTGTTATTGTGTATTGGAATATATACTAACAATACGCGACTCCGCGGCTGCCGATCGGGAGGTCCTGAGTTCACATCTCGGGTCGAGCACTACTGGAATTTTCTAATTTTAATTTTCTAGCAGGGGCTCCGAGCCTGGTTATGTGTCCGGTGTATCATAATACGCTCACTACCTATTCCATATTGGGAATTAAATATAACTGGTGAAAAACGTGGGAATGTACTACATTCCTCTGCCGACCTTTTCGAGTATTAAAGGCGTGATGGTAAGTTTACAAACAAATTCGTATGATATAATTTAATGGTAGGTATAAATAAGGTCTATAAACATTCTTAAACGATTCCTTGATCTAAACAATTTTGTTTTATTTTCTTACTCAACAAACAAAGTACAGGTTACAAAGCAGTGTGGTCGCCAATTGCACAGAATTGCACGTCAATCCAATATATGTCCACGTGCGCTGCCTGCGCGACGTTCCGGGCCGGTTTAAATCGGTTACAACCAGATACGTGCCAACAAAATCAGAATAAACCGGTTACAAATGGATGAACACCTACATACAGTGCAGCGATATTAACACAGTGGTATTAGTTGTTATTTAAAAGTGTACCTATTACGGTGTATTTTATTTCTAATTATACCACGTTACAGATATGTATGTAGATATATACAATTCGTAAAATTAAATCAAACACAAAACACATACTAAAAGTGTTTTTTCTGTCATTTTTTATATATTGTTATAAAATTTTGTTTGGCGAAACTAATCAAAATTACTCAATATCCTTATTACCTTTAAACAGCGCAAGAATTTTAACACTGAATATAAAAAAAACACAGATTATTATGTAAGCACTGTCGGTAATGCGGTAGGCCTGGAAGTAATAAAGTCAACTAACGCTAGAGCCTTTTCTTTCAACAAAGTCGGTACTGCATAAAATTGCACGTCAATCCAATATGTAGTCACGCGCACATCAGTCGTCTGCCCACTCCCGGCCGGTTTGAACGGACCAAATTACAACGACAAAATCGGAGAAAGCAATATCAAGTTTTCCTTGTTAATATCCTACTTTTTTACTTTTTAAATCCTACTTAATATTTTCTACCTAACAAGCAAAAACCCTTTTTTATAATCCATTACTGAACCTGATTTAGCCATCAGTTTTTAAATTTTCACTCAGGGTCGTATTTAAACACAAACTCGGTAACAATAAGTTGTACAACAACTTATTTTCGAAACACTTTACTGTATAAACCTACAGATGTACCTCTGAAATGAATTGAGTTCAAAACGATACTTAGGAATATAAATACTTTCGTATTTATAGTTTAGGGATCAGATAATGAAAAAGTTAGTGAGATTGGAAATCAAAACAAAGTCCAAGAATTTGATTATACAAGTAGCTCTTTACAAATTGGAATGCAGAGAAAGACGAACGAGTGAAATCCACCTAGCGATAACAAGGAATAACACTAATTCAAAACTATGAATACCATATTGTAATTACAATTTTTGCTAAGTAACACTTCACTTAATGTCGTTCCCCAAACTCACCGTTGAAGACTTTGCCATATGGATACTTACAATATTCACGTCACGTTACTAACTTATACACTATCACAGCACTTTCCTTATACATATGTATATTCAAATAGTTTCCTAAAATATCGATTACAGGAAGCGGGCAACAGATGGCGCTGCGAACATTACTGAATCACATTTCACAAGTTTATTCGTAGTTTAAATATACAAATAAAGGTTAATTTAGTTTAACAGACTTCAGTTGTATAACAAAATACGAGCACTTTGAAACAATAGCTGTTAGCGGATAGTTTTCCACTCGTGCCGCGGCTCGAAGTGCAGTTTATTCAAAATTTTACTTCAATTGCTTTCAAGATTGAAATGTAGTTCCACTATCAGTTTCGACTTCGTATTACTTCAAATACGTAATTATTTCCACAATAGTATATTATAACAACAGATAATATAATGAAGGTAAATACATTTATAAAATTTATGATACATAAAAACATATCAACAAATATTTTGCATGGTTGGAAAGTTTCGTAATAAATATTTATTGTGACTATGCCAGGATTTTATTCGTAAACCTGGTCTGAAAGCATTATATGCGGATTATTAGCTTTGAGGATTTAGGACGTTTATTAACTTTCCCACTTATGCTCTACGTTACCTACATCATCTATGTGTAGTTCGATGCTAAGTATATAGGTTAAAGATATGTTCCATATAAACCGTTGAATACTAAGAGTTATTATAAGTTTTCTTGGCTCTATCGACTTGAAACACCTGCTGAAATGTTCACCATTCACCCACACTCATAAAGACGAGACGATACAAGGGCTTACTTCGCATATCTCGAAGTTTCTCGAATGTCGCAAGCAGGTCTACGTACGCCGTACTTGGTCCTATAAAAGGGACATTACATGAGTATAAAGCACGCAGCATAAGACAGCATTAGCGGCGTACTCGCTTACATATTTACGAAAGTATCACATTCTAAGTCACAAAGACTTTCGGATATCATGTTTATGTATGTGCCCGTTGCGGAAAGCCACTAAGCATCAAAGTGTGTAATGGGGCATTACAAAGATGTTACGTGAATATACTCCAATGTTGCTTATGTAAGGATACAGCCTTCAAACGATTTTAGACGTTAAGTCAACAGGCTTAGGTATTATTTGGCACGTGTATAACGAGCAAGGTTAAATTGCTTGATGGAAACTTATGCAGCGTGAAATCGGAATGATTCAAAAATTAGCCGCAGCTTGTGTAACACACAGAACCATATAGAAATCTGTAATAAAAAAAAACAAAAGCTTCATAAATAAGAACATTAAAAGATTATAGATTTTTTTTAATCTCTTACGAAGACACTCAAGAGCCCTCTTGGTGTTATAAGCTTCTCTATCATTCGACTGATTCAACAGTATACTCTCCCTAAGAATATAATAAATACTACCCTATTGAGTATTGAGACATTTTCGATTCCCACCGCCAATGGTAGCAAGGCGCGCCGTACACCTGGATTTATTAAAATGTCTGGAATAACAGAAATCACCATAATTACATGAAATCTAGTAGCCGTGTTTAGTCATAATTGACATCCACATTTAATCTACTTTAAAGTTTACGTATTAAGAGTCAAAGACGACTGACTGACTACCTTTAACGATCAAAGAAGTTTTATTGTTGGTACATGTTCAAAAACTTCAGCTTTATCAAATGTAATATTAGAAAAGTGAACGTAGGATCGCGATAAAACATAAATAAATCATTACAGGTCCTATCAGAGATTACAACCAAGACTTATCGCAGATAAGCCAGTTTGAAATTTTATATTTCATGAGTGAATTAATTTAAAATATCCATGAACATCATAAAAATGTACTCTCTCTACAGTTACATGGTGTTCCATTGCAATTATCGTTTCATTTTCATTAAACATTGAGCACCCATGTTCACAAGCTCTAGTGATCACAGTACATCAGGTGGTAATGGCGGTTTGTAAAATACAAAATGATAATGTCTGTTTAATTCATCATTCAATAGAGAGCATTAATTTTAACATGGCACCGAAACGAGATCAAACAACAATCGTCACGGTATCGGTGCGTATAAATTAAACAGTACTTAATTTTAGCGCACCCCGCACACAATGAGCGTTAATTTGCTGACAACAAATTGGTTTTGCGGTTACAATCGCATCAATGACGACGGCCGACGACCGAGTATTCAATTTTAACATAATAGCCATTTGCGAATCGCACCTGCATTAATAAGAACGCATCGAAGTATTAGAACTTTATAGACGCGCTATTGTCAATTTATTTTGGTTTCCAAAATCAAATCGTTTACAATATATCAAATACATATTATGTTCGTTATCACATGATATTACTTTTCTACATAACGTATTATGTATTATTAAATATGAGTTGAGATTAAGAACCAATACCAAACTTCTAATGATAGACGCCGTCTTTCTAAGCACGGCTGAAGGCCCTGGCAGTGTAGCGATGCGGTAAGCCGTGCCTTGCCATCCCATCATGTGTTGATTACGAGTAAAAATCACTAAGAGCATGTCGTGACTAGCAGTGAACTTAATCAGGCTAAAATCACAAAAATATGGCTTAAAAAGAAAGCAGTCTTATAATTATTATTATTTACATACATACAACACACAATGTCATGAATATTACATTAAGTACGAGCTGTGTGCTTTTGAAACGAAAAATCTGCTAAGTTGTATGTAGTTACAAAAACTAACACTACATCAGGAATAAGGTCATAGTTCATTACATTGCGCGGCGCTAAACAAATCGTAAGCTCTTTACATGCACGTGTGTTAAGGGTTTATATAAAATACTCACTGTATTTTTCTATAAAATTCACCGTGACCGTACGCTACAGCGGAGAATTTCTATAGTAAAATGTTCAGTGCATTTCAGAAGCATTGACAGTTTGGGTACTAGCGTTAACGAACGCGTCGCGTTGAATCTGATACCGTGGATTATTTAACAGCGCGACTGACAGGGTTTAGGAGGAAGGTTTCGATGCGGTGAAGGTATTGGACAAAAATGTTTTTTTTTCATCTCTGATCGAAAAAAAACCGTGCGTTAAACAAAGAAAACAGGTGACAACGATTTTTCCAGTTTGCCCTAAGCACATAAAAAACGGTTGATAAAGCTGGTACGAAATATGGAATAGAATTAAAATATTTTAGCTGTCGCTACTATGATTATTTTAAAAATTTATTTACATCCAACCGGTGTGTCTTTGATTTAAAACATAGATTTAAACACATGTGTTACAAAAACCCATGTAAGTAATAGGCGCGGATATTCCAAAACATAATTTGTAGATAAAATTATTTTAATATTTATGTTTCTATCACCAAATTAATAATGTGCCTCGACTCTAAAGATGGTCATTTGATCGGTATAATTTTTTATGAATATAGATGTCGTTTTTTTTTCAGAACATTCATCTTTCGCTAATTAAGGATAGGATTAAGCCTACAAAATCGGCGTGCATGTATGAAGAGAATGATGAATGTGGAGGAGGCGCGGCAGGTCTGTAAGGATAGAGCTATTT
>DWTO01001020.1:0-17764 GCA_018244755.1 Jemadia pseudognetus
CATGGTCACGCCAGGTAGCTTCTAGATCTGGCAGGCAGCACCGAATGCCAAATATACTATCTAACACACATTATAAATGTTAATAGAATAGGGCGTATACAAGATAATTACGTTCATTCTTTTATACGATAGTTTTATTATAAAAACAATATATTGAATTCGTTTTGTTAGTCGGATTAGTAGTCGACGAGTTAGGGTTGTAAACGCTACTGCTGAACAAGAGGCTGGGTTCGATTTCGGGGATGCTACTAAATTTTTCTAATTTAGATCACGCCGGATCCCTTGCGTGGTAGGCAGAAAGCACCGCGTGCCAAATAGCTCTATCCTTACATACCTGCCGCGCCTCCTCCACATTCATCATGAACGTACATTACTTTATGAAATAATTATGATAATGATTAACCGTAGTACACAATACAATAATTATATAGGTATTACTAAAAATTACATAAGTAAAACAATGTGAATTATAAGCTATGGAGGTTGTACAAAAAACGGACTTACAGATAAAAAGCGATTTCTACCAGAATAAATGTACTAAATTTACATTAGAAGAATCCTATAGTGCCCGAGCCGAACTTTAAACCCAGGACCTCCCGATCGGCAGTCGCGGTTGTAACCAATACGACCGACGAGGCGGTCATATATAAATATATGTTACATTTTTTCCATTATGGAACTTAAATATAATACGAAATCGCTTTTGAAGTATATAAAAAGTAGACGTGAATGGCGTGGGTAGGTTTTCAAGACGTCACTCGTATGTACAAGCGAGTGGTGACTTAGCACGCCTCATTTTATCTCTTAGAGGTTAATTCACAGAAGTGACATTAAGAAAACTAGACTAGTAGTAAAGTATATTTTAAGAAACGAGCCACCGCTGGACTTGGTCATTTCTTTAAAGCTTGAACCGCATGATGTCACCACAAAACAAAATGGCGCTTGACTGGGATAACACGTACATTGAAAAACGTGGAAAGTTTAGGGTTTTTGTTATCTAGCATATGATTGATGTTAATGCAAAAAGAAATTAATAAACACTGACACAATATTAATTTAATTAACGCTTCCAATAGGTACTTGTAATGCGACAGTTTCATTTGCTTGATATGTTGTAGCAGGAAACAAATTCCCTGCTACAAAATATTCCTCTTATTTTTCAATGGCCATTTTGGAAAATTAAATTTAAAAGAGGAAAAGTTTTTTCTTATTATCCGCACAATTTTCTGAAAGCATAGTCACGTTTTTCCCTATTGCTTATACAAAGTTGGACTATGCAAGGGAGGTATAGAAAAATATCAAGGGCGGATGGTTTTGTTCCGGTCGCGTGAAAAAGGCTTCGAGTGTAAAATCTCGTTTGAAACTACTTCTGAAAGACGTCAAAGTTTCTTCTTCATTCGGTCATTATTTTGTTTCCTGTTGAAAAAGGGGTGTATAATATAACAAATAACTTCGTATTCATTCTGGGTAAAACCTTGCATAAAATTGTATTTACGTTTTTTTGCAAACCAACAACGGATCAAGATTTCGTCTAGATTTAATCTAGAATGTTCTCTACATATCATTCGTCTGTCTATACATTTACACGGTTCGGGAATATACATGCTTCAGTCCACACTCATTTGCTCATTTGGTCATTTGGTGCAGAAGCCACGCATTAACATGGTGCCTATAATTCTCAAAGTGGTGGGCACAAGAGTGTAGTACGCTCACACGTTTGTCCAGCTACGTTTCCGTCCCACTATGCAATAGGGGGTAAGCTTATTACCATGCATCGGGCTCAAATCCAGACTCCGAGCAATTAGCAGAAATTTCAATATGAAAATCAAGGTTAGATTCTCAATTACAAGGATTCAGTTAATACCCTACCAATCGGGTCGAGTCCAACTCAGGACCCGTCGATCAGCATTTGCGATTGCAACCGCTAGACCAATGCCGCTGTCAATTAAGATTATTTTATTAAGTTATTCCTTTATCTATTTATACATCTTCGTAGGTTAATGAATAGGTACATATACTTGAATCACGATTCATTTACCCAACTGTGATGCAGGAGGCATTTGCAGTTTAATTGAAAGAACAATATTTCTACCTCTTTATTCACTCTGGTCATTTTCCTACCAGAAGAAAATAGCTTAACATACTCGTAATTTCTAATAAATTCCCTCGCTGGGGCTGCTTCGCTAGTCGTGTTGGTTGCAAACGCGACTGCCGTCCGAGAAGTCTTGTGCTCAAATCCCGTGTCGAAAATTTAGATTTTTTCTAAATTAGATTATCAGTTATGGCTCGGGGATATGTGCCCAGTGTATGGCAATAGACTCACCATCTATTCCATAGTGGGACGTTAATGTAACTGTACTAAACTCCTCTGCCTACCTCTTCGTTGATTACAGGCGTGATGTTACGTTGTAATAAGCTATTTTATCCAATAAAGTGCTATCGAAACAAGGTAAAGGTGCACGGGCGTAACAATGAATCGTTGTGAAACCTATTCCGATATCGAACCCCCATTACAGAAGCGCCTTATTGACTCTCTAGATGGCTTGAGCGACTATATCCGTCATCTTCTATTCATAACCAAACGAGCGAGACGGCGATTGTGTTTCGAAGGTGAATATGGTAACTGTATATAGCTTTTAGAGTTCGAATAGATTCAGATTCGATTATGATTCAGCTAATCATTAAAAAACAGTTTTCTAGGTCTGATATCAGCTGTTTATAGGTAGCCATAATAAGTAATTATAGCTTAGTGGTTTGAATTTCGGCGTCTCAGTCCGAGTGCCCGGGTTCAAATCCTAACGCGCACCCTTTACAAAATATGCATTTTAAAGTTATATATCACTTGCTGTAACGGTGAAGGGAAACAGTAAAAGAAAGCCAAGCCCCTTGTCGTAGTACTGATGTAAATACGTTTCGTTTCGCGTTGTCAGAATACGTGCACATTTTATGTTTTAGTATAGAAGTTAGTTCCTATTCACGAACTGGGTATAGGATACGACAATGCTTAGTTGTAGCTGCTACCAGTACTTGAGGATCGTATTTCTATTGTTAGCAGACTGACGGCGTAAGGGCTCTTATCTTGCACTCACTCACTTAGCTTTAAGTAAGGAGTTGAAATTGTATGGCATGTATTTATGTATTATTACATGAAAATACATCTTTACATTACTTTTTAAGAATGCTGTTCTTATGCGTGAGAACTCTTTAAAAGTAAGCATCGTTAAAATTTATAAAGTGAAGGAGCGCAGCTAATATTTACATTTCATATTTTACAAAAACTTAACATCACGCCTATTATCCGCGAAGAGGTAGGCAGAGGTGTGTAGTACACTCCCACGTTTCACCATTACGTTTACGTCCCACGCAACTGGTGAAACGTGGTTATGTACCACATACCTCTGCCTACCTCTTCGTGTATTACGGGCGCAATGTGACGTTAACAAAAGAAAAGTATTTACGCTTACAAATCTCTCATATGTTTTTTCTGAATTTTAATTCGGGCACTCATAAAAAAATCGCCTACCAATATTATCGAGCGGGTGCCCTGCAGACCCACCTCCGCACGAGTCAATAGACATTAGCATAAAAGCAATATCAGAGCCAGCTGTGCCGCATCCACGGACAGCTGCCGTCCGATTTTAATAAAAAATATATTTATGCAAGCAACTAAAACGTTTACGGATGGCATAGGGAAGCACTACGTATTTACATGACTCATGCGAGATATGTATGGTATTATCATATGTGTAAAGTTAGAATTATGAGAGTTGGCATTCAGTGCGCGCTGCCTACCCCATGGGTTACCTGGCATGATGATTTAATAATGTGATGTGATGATTGTAAATCACAATGTTAAGGTGATATTATTTAACATTAAATATCACACGTTGGCACGACGAAGGGAAATGTTATGTGGAAACAAGGTCATCTTAGAGTTATGTACAGTTATGTACTCTCTAAGGCTTTTGAAATCTGCAACGTGTTCAGTTAGCATAAAAAAATGTAGTTTTTAATAATACAATAATTGATAGAATTAAACTGACGATTTAAATGTCAACATCACAATGCAAGTGACGTCACAATTTCCGCTTATTGATACTTAATATTGCACATAACCTCTCTATGGGCCCTCATTAACTAATTATCTACCATACGACATGCCTCTAAGTACTATTAGTTAATGTACAATGGATTTGAGGATAATAATTTGCTATACAAATTCCGTAAGCTTCAGACAATATTTTTCTCCGGTAGAAAGAAGCTTTACGTATGTGTAGTATGTGAGTAATGTAACAAGGTACAAAACCAAACGGAAAAATTAAAAGAGATATATACAAACTTTTCAGCGAGCGCTAATTTTATACTTCAAAATGTTTTAAGTCATAAGCGCTTAAGACACGCTTAAGTTCAATTTCGTCGAACACGCAAACTCTGCGGACCCCATCTCCGTTAGAGTCAATAGCCATTAGCATAAAAGCAATATGGCGGGGGGCAGCTGTCTTCGCTTTACCTGCCTTACATTTTTTATGTTATAAATTACGACAGCTTGGAAGTTCATGTTTACATTTACTTAGATATTTTAGTAGCGAGATAACATGGCATACTCCAATAGACATTCTTCCACATCCCACTGTTAAAAATCTCAGGTACTTTTCTGTCATTTCGAACGTAGTATACAGACATTAGCCTTCCGCACCACGACCTTCTGCATCTTCAAATCGCAGACTTCCACAAATAGGATACGTTACCGATCACCGTCTCGATCATAGATCGCTAGGAATTTGTTTTCAACGACTTTGCCACCGGACCGGACGGAAGGGAGCGGTAGTATTTTAATGGTCTTGTGTTAGCCGATTTTAATTTTGAGTCGTAGAATCACCGTAATATCCTATCGGTTTTTCGAAATATTAAAAACTCGTTTAACAATATGTTTATCTGGACGCAAGTTTCTGTAGTCTCTCACATATTATGGTTTACATAAGGTCGAGCTGGTACGTACCTTTAGCTTATTTATTATTAATAAAGTAGATTACAAAATGCGAATTTAGTCTCATAGAATTCTCCACCAGTCGACCCTTGGGAAATGATGGAAAGTTGCGGTAGGGACTACGAAACTTCGTAACGAATTTAAATAAATACATTCATATGAACATAAATATTCATACACTGTACATATTGCTCACATACATAAATATTATATACACGTATATTTTATCGCAATACGTCACACAAAACTGCGCTTATTAGTTACAAGTCTCATCTAAGGATGAGATTTACAGGACGTAGTTCAACACATCGGCCAATATCAGGATGGTGGAATAAACTGGTCTCATAGAACATTCTAGTATTTTCCTGTAGTTACGGATTTCCTTACAATGAATGTCTTCACTGTTGCGTAGCCAATTATATTATACCTTGAAAAACAAATTCAGAAGTGCGTACCAAGGACTGAATCTTAGATCAAAGAAATAAAAGGTAAAAGTCTAGAACGGTAAAGTATTTCAATGCGAAAATCAATAGTTCGGATGAATTCGGGTGAACCAGTGACTTTCAGTTCACACATGTCTGTAAACATGTAGCTCGGACGTGCCGAATAATGGCGGGACAGATTTGGTGTATGTAAGACTTCGGTAATAGTTGGGAGCAAGTGCATCAAACCTCATGTATCTTAACTGGTCTGGACATACCTAACTATACATTTTTGGACTGATAACATACATATATCATTAAAAACTTATTAGCCCGACGCAACTATTATCTTATCTTCTATTTGTATAAATGAGCATTACAAGTCCAACTTGGATAGATTTTTCATTTTATTGAGCATCGCTTTTTTTATAGCAATTCTCCTATGGTGTTGCAATGTCATGGGAAGTATCTAGTGGAACATTATGTCGAGTGAGTCACTTTTAGTCCGTGTCAGGGTTGCTCGTAATCATTCGTTGTTTACGTTCTAGAAACTTCTGTGTTTAGATCAGGGACTGCTTGAGTTATGTCCGGAGTTCAGGCGGAATGTATGTGAAAATGTCGTCATGGTGGCCTTAGCCTCGCTCCAAATTGTGTTATTTTTCAAAATATTTACCTTCGTTTTGAAATATCCGTCGCTATTTTGAAGTATTTGCTTTTTTATCTTTATTGTCTGAAATACACAGATACAAAACGTGTTTGCAATCCAATTTTATTAAAAGGTAACTGAAGGCCATATGTACATATATGCCGTTTGCCTTGAGAAACCAAACTCAAACGAAATGAACACAGGAAATAGGTGGATTTACACGAAATGGAATGTTACTTTAAATATGAAATTATTTTCAATTTCATTTCAATTTATTTGCGTTTTAGCGTTGCTTGCTGCAATTTATTTGATTGTGATCATTTTAGACAATCTAAATTAACCACTGTATTTATATAAAAATGAGTTAATAAAATTATTAATGGTTATGTATTACTAATTCTCTTCTATAATCGAAACTATTTATATGCCGACATTTTGTTTAAACGTTACATACCTATACGAAACGAAAGTATATAAGTAAATCGCTCGAATATTCAAACCCAAGAGGCGCTCGAACGTCCGAAGTGTTCGAATTTCAAATCGCTGCTCGTAAATCCGGATCACTTATCATTTGCGAAATCCAAGGAGGCGCCGTTCGTTTCTCCTTTCCGTTTCGACTAAGATTAGATAATTTGATGGACAATTTGATATGGAGACAGCGGGTATTTTCATCTGGCATGAAAAAAATCCTTTCAGAAACGGCGACAAGCTCATCCTGTCTCTATTGGCTTTAGAATATACTAGTAACTGCTCAGCGAAATAACTCCGGAACAAAGAACTGTAAAATTAGTGATTTCGTCTTTTACGAACCACGTTTATCTGTACATTGAAGCTATATTTTTTGTAAGAAGCAAAACAAACGTATTATTAAGTAATTTGGTAACATAAACCAGTTAGACTTTTTCATTAATGTCACTAGAAGTTTTTTATATTTAATCCGATGATTCAATTTAGAATGAAGCAATCAGTAGTAAACTTAATAGAATGAGATTCATTTTAACTGTATTTATCCAATGGCAATAGAATGACGTGAGTGTATGATAAAAATATATAATACTATTTTAATAATCATTTATAGTAATAATATACATATATGGGGACGAAAGGTCGTTGAGTGGTGGCGACGACTCGATAAAAAAGAGGGAAAGTCGCCCTTCTAACAGGTTGTCTGATGACCGGAAGAAGACAGCGGGGTACACTGGACTCCAAAGGCCCAGGACCGCGAGGAGTGGCACTGATCAGGGGAGACCTAAATATGTCCATCAGACAATCCAAAAGCAGATGGACCAATGCATATTTATGTATGCATCAAACATTATTTGCAGAATGAAGAAGATCAAACTAGCAAGTGTTTAAGTGTTTTTTTACGATTATTTGTTTTCCACAATATTATCCACGGCATTGCAAGTAGTCTGCTCTCAAGGAGTGATATCAAAATAATAAAAGCTGCCCACCCAAACAAAAAATGCGTATCAAAGTTATTACACTAACAAGCTTACCAGATATAGTAAACATTAAATCACAACGAGAATGTGAAGAATATTTGGTCTTTTTTTATTTTTTCAGCAAATTTTGGACTTGGAGACAATGCGTCAATATTCACGTTTACTTAATCCTCAAATACAAAACCTCAAAACATCAGTGTCTTTTTCGTATATTGTGGATTCCACGCACGAGCCGTTTTCGCATCTTTGCGCTCATATTTTTCTGTTTACCTGTGGTCCCAACAACCGAACTGTGTTGCTTGCCAATTTTTCATTTTTTTCTTTGTATGTTTTCTGAATTATACCATAACAAACTTAATAAAACAATTTCATTTATATTACTGCCATTAGCCATTAAGTACGCCCTTGTATACTTAGGTTAAGGTTACAGAATGAATAAATAAATAAAATTATTATATATCGTAGATTCAATATTTTTTTGAACCCTTATCCTTCCATGATATATCCTTATAGCTTATACTTGAGAAACTGCGTTACGATGTAATTTAAACAGTATTCTAAGCAGCCAGTATCCCTTTCTAAACGTAGCATCACGCCTATAATCCCCGAAGAGGTAGCCAGAGGAGTGCAGTACCCTCACACGTTTCACCACCTACATTTAGGTCCCGCTGTAGAATAGGCGGTCCGTCTAATGTCATACACCGGGCATATATCCAGACCCCGAGCTACTAATAGAAGTTACATTCCTTTCCCAGAATTCTAAATATTTCCATACTAATTGTCAATGAAACAGAATAAGCAGTTATGGAACGTGGACATAACAGACAGACAGAAAAAGGCACGCGGGCTTTTTGTTTTACATGTTGACTTAATATTTAGGTTTCATATAATCCGTTACTTTGCCAGTCCAACCTACCGGATTTTCCGATCCAGTAGCACTGCTGTCTCCTTCCATTTGATTCTATTTGGTAATGAGATTCATGTACCTAATTGTACATATATTTAGCCCATTTTCTTATTCATTTCTCATTCATTTAGCAAATTTTCTCAATTCGTCTCTTCTCTTCTCCCGCCATCAACTTTTCACGGCCATGTAGGAATACTCATTTAATTTGCCCACATTTGCTTTCATACCTACTCCCCTTTACATATCGTAAGACTAGTCAACATGTCGGCACGATTTATATACTCAGATATGGATTCTCAAAAGATACATATCTTGTTCATTCAAAGCTATAATTATAAATTCGACGCACACGTACCTACATACTCGTATTAATTAATGTAATTTGTGTTTCACGATTTTACTGTTTGAACAATATTCCTCGTTACATAACATAACACCACGCCCGTATTTTTCCGAATGGGTAGGCAGAGGAGTCTGTAGTACCCACTCACAAGTTTCAACTGCTATGCTATATCTCCCATGTAAAAGAGAGTGAGCCTATTCTCTTACACCGGACACTACTCCTGGCTCTGACTGGGAATCTGAAGTTAGAGATACCCAATAACATCTTGGCCGACTATTTAGCTATTTGGCACTCGGTGCTCTCTGCCTACCCCGCAAGGGACCTGGCGTGAGGATATGTACTTTGACCGACTTGGGAATGGATCCTAGGATTTCTTGCTCAGACCGCAATCGCAGTTACTAGACTAACGAAGCACTCCATGCTACACCATCACTAGTATCGTGGATTACACCAACACTAGAACATGTATATTTTGTTACGTTATTTCGTTGAAAGCTCTCCACGGTTGTCCAATTACATTTACGTAACATTACTTTTACTACGTATTTGCGTTTGACAGATTTGATATCGATCGTAAAAGAAGCAATGAATTACTAATTTGAACGAAGCGACATAGAATCTTTGCTACGGGAATGATTTTACTTTCTGAAGTCAAAACAATGATCTAACAAGCTGCGATGTAAAAACCTTTTGAACTATCAGCAGGAACTTACAAAATTTTCAATATTTGTACTAAAGTCATAGGTTGGTTTAAGCGGCAAAATCTGTTCCAGTGTGGATACCGCTGCGGATCCAAGTTCTAAATTCAATTCAACTTCTGTAGGTTAATTAATTGAAGCGCTGAGTGTATTTCTAACTTGTGACCGGTGCTGATGCAGCAGTTCCAGCGATATCGACTCTACAGAAATTACTAGCCGTATCCAGGTTAGATTTTATGCAGATTTACAAATATTGAAAGGATATGTTGTAGGAATATTACGTAACAATTTGGAATATTGCACTTTTAACCAACTACTTTAGAGTCCAGATTCTTTTCCCACTTGCCTCCTTAAATAGTCAGATTAAACATAGCTATGGTACGTAAAAATATCGTGGTTGTGGTTCAGAGGCTGGATTCGTTCCCATTGTAGGGCAATAGGTTCACCACCAATTCACAGTGGGACGTAAAAGTAATTGGGGTAAATGTGGCAAGGTACATTCCTCTACCTACGCCCTCGGGGATTACAGGCGTGATGTTACGTTTAAGAGTTAAAGACTAAGAACTAACTAAAAGACTAAGAAAGTCGATATGTTACAATTTTAAATCTAGTTTTACGGTGATAATATATGGACCGTTTTTTCATTAAATTTTAATTTAAAACTTATCATCATGATCTTATTATACTTCCCGCGTCGTGGATAATATCATTAGCCACATTAGAAACTGATCTGTATTACTGAAAATCCACATTAGTACAAAGTGGTCAAGTATTTTCCGGGCTTCTCGCTGTTATAGCATATCATGACTAGCAAGTGGCCGTAAATTCCGTTTAAGCTTCGATTTAAATGCACCTAGTTCAACTGCTCAGCACCAGTTCTGTAATATCCGATACAAAAGTTGTGATAGTCGAATAGCGTAGAACAACCTTGTTACTCACGGATACCGGCACATGCCTCACCGTTCCGATATCCTAAAGTATCATACATGTTGTGACCACTACAACGAGTTCAATTAAGCTGATGGTTATACATTACGACCTCATAAAAATCCGTCCTAAATACAGCTGGCAATAAATTCTCCATTTCAATTCGCACGAGTCACTCCACTCATACTGTTAACATTGAAGTATTAAAGTATCACTTGTCGTGTTTCAAATTAATATATGCTTTTACGGCGGAAAACATCCTTACACCATAATAAGGTGAAAGCGTGTATGAACGGCTCGTGTAAAATGTGATTACTTAGCATAATGTGATCGTTGCGTTTGTTCCAGAACACGGCGGCACGCAGATCAAGGGCGGGTACATGCTGCGGTACAAACGTGAGTATCTTTTATCTCTTGATTGCATCGTTGTTGTTTGATACTCACCTTAATGTTTTGCTTGTTTAATGTATTAATTAATGTTATTATTTAATTCCGGCGATGTATTGGCTCCTTGGATGTTGCGAATGCCCACAGGCGACGGTGACCAGCTACCATCAGGTGGCCTATTTGTCTGTTTGTCAGGTAGAATATATATATATATATCTGCCTGCCTCGTTGGTCGTGTGGTTACAAGCGTGACTGTCTATAGAGAATTCCTAAGTTTAAATCCCAGGTTTAATTTCTGCACAACCTAATTTCGAAGCATAATTAAACGCATCATCTATAGTGAAAAAGATTTAATAAGAGACGTTTTCATTATTTATGCCATTACCCAATTTATATAAACATGCCTATTCCAATTAGTCAATTAATTATTCGTGCAAAATTGTATAATTTTGGTGGATCGTCATTAATTAGATGTTCATTAATATTCATAGTGTACTGGTGTATAATTGATATGAAATCGAAATTTATGGGGAAATTTCTGGCGAATTTCCGTAAATCTCCACCGCTCTCTCTCAAAGTAACTATGGGTGGGCTTAGCGGGCTCTGCTCGAAGAATATGGCCCCTATAGAATTTACGAATAGATATTTTATGTAGTACGCACAAAAAGTTAACCGGCCAAAAGCCAGGGCTTTACGAAAATATTAAGATTAATATTAAAATATTATTATTAATTTACTTTGCTATTAAGCGAAAATAATAAAAAAAACTATTATAATTGCACAATTACTATATTTATAATATTATTATATTAATATTCCTCACCTATATACATAGGTATTTCGGTGTTTCATATTATACTGCCAAAAAAAAATATTGCTGCTCGGATCGGACTGTTATTCAAAAATAGAGGGTAACGCCCAATGACGCAAATTTGTAATTTGAAAAATTAAATGTTTATACGTGTTCTTATTAGGTATTAAAAAACTGGTCTTAAGATGTATATTTATTCATGAAACTCGAAGGAGGCAATCGTTCTGAGTAGTTACCAGCATTTAATGATTTGGTATAATTATTTATCTGCAACCTTGTATGTAAAATTGCATGTCGACTATGAACGTATCGCAGTATATATGGAAGGTTGTTATGTAATAACTCGAAAAAGAGGGCCAAGCAGGAACAGTCTGACTGCAATTATTGTTAATGCAAAATCGGGGTGGATACACTGATTGTTTAGGGGTGCGTTTACTACGAAACCCCAATATAGTACGGACGTAAATTCAATTCACGCGAGTTGGGCTGACATTTTTGGGGTCAACCACAAAAATGGTTCTGTTATTTAGATATTTCGAACCGTACATGAAATATATCAATGTCACGTAACGGGCAAGTCGTTCATACGAAAGCAAAAGCTCTCAACGTTTTAAACCACTTTCGCCTTTGTTACAGTTGACGAATGTCCCGTGAAAAGTTTCCCGAGTTAAACTTTTGCATGCACTTTATTTCATCCACTTCGATACTTTCATAGAGTTTTCCATCAATGAGATGGTTTTATCGCAAAATTTAGTATGCAAGGAACGCCCAGAACCCGCTATCTGTATATTAAGGTGTTTCTATTTGGGTGCGCCGATTCAGTTCACATTGAGAATATTAATCATGTATTGTAATGTACTTACGTATGCTTCTCTGTAACTATTAAACTTTTTTACATTCTTAATAACCCTCTCATAGATTCTAGAGTTGATGTGGAGAATCGTAGAATCAACATTAATATAATATACAAACTATATCACGCCTGTAATTCCCGAAGAGATAGGCAGAGGAGTGTAATACACTCCAACGTTTCACCAGTTACGTTTACGTCTCAATTTGGAATAGGTAGTGAGTCTATTGTCATGCACCGGACACAAATTCAATAGCAAGTGATATTTAAACTTAAAACGCACATTTTTAAGAGGTGCCCGCCTGGGTTTGAACCCGGTCTCCCGGAGTGAGAGGTCAAATATTAAACCACTGGACTATCACTGCTTATCACAGGATCTATGTGAAATCTACATTTTATCTATATTGTTTAAAACTATGTTATACTAACAAATTATAGAGAAATTAAATAAGGAACAATCGTCTTGATGTTCTAATGAACAAGTCGGTTCCTCAAGTCTTGAAGGGTTTCCCTGAACACTGGCGTATTATCATAAAGTTTCAAGACATGTTATTTAAATGAGTTTCGTTAATGAGTAATGTACAAGTCGAGTTGGCAACGGATGTATGAAAATATGTTCGGTTAAAGGAAAGGCAAAGTGTGTTATGTTATAAAGGGACTTGGAAACATTGTTACGAAAGGGCGTGAGGGGCGAACTTTGTAAACGATGATATAAATATGAGATGAATGAACACGGGAACGGCTAGAGTTATTGAGTGGAATACCAAAATATGTAGTAAGCAAACATAATGTAATAAGCAAAAATATACATATTTATTTTATCGTGGACATCCTCGGCATCACCCTTGGTTGACTGCTAGAGAATGTCATCAGACATTAAGTCCGCTTTTGTAACTTTGCTATAAGTTAACAATAGGTAATAAATAAATAAAGAAAAGGTTTTGTACCGTAACACCGCGACTATAATCACCGAAGAGAAAGGCAGAGGAGTATAACGTACTCCCCATTTCACCAGTTACGTTCATTTCTCACCATGGCATAGAGGGTGAACCTAATACTATACATCGGACATATGTCCAGACTCCGGACGCTAGAATTTTAAATAGAAAATCCAACACTATCCAATCCAGGACCTCTCGATTACCAGTCGCGCTGTTGTTACATTCAACGAATACGCAGCCAGCGAAATGTAATTAAATGTCAACTTCTGTAAATTAACAAAATAGCAATACCCCCCGCCTCCATTCTCTCACATCTTAACTGGTATAATATTGAACACTTATTATATTAAGTACATTAACAGAAGAAGGTCGAAGGCAAGTTCTTAGCGCAGCTGGATCTAATACTGGGGCGAATCGATCATCGGAATATGAATAGCGGGTCGTAAACCCCTCGGAGGGCCATCAACACGAGTCGCAGTTGCGGCTTACGACGCCTACACACCGCGCTGCGTGCGTATTGATGTACTTCATATTGGACACGCTGCGTAGAATACTAAAACTCGAATAAAATATATACTTTCTTAATGCTCGAGAAATGGGAGGCTGATGCGTAGGCCGCTTTATGTTAAGTGGGTATTGTGATTGCGTTTATGTATGGAATACGATTGAGGTCGGTATCTGGTGGCATTTTAGTGGGACCAATGACTGTAGAGTAGATGAATCTATTGCAAAACAATAATAGCTCTGTTACTTATCATCTCCGTGACATAACGCCTATAATCCTCAGTGAGGTAGGTAGAGGAGTATAGATATATAATCTCACATTCCACCAATTAGTTCAGGACCCACTATGGAGTAGACGGTGAGCCCATTCGGGCATCGGACACAAATCCAGACTCAGAAGCATTGCTACAAATTTCAACATATAAAAATTCAATAAAAGTCAAGCTTGCGATCTTTGACCCATCGAGACAGTGGATAAACCAAGCATTTGGACGAAACACAAACAATTTGCTTACGGTAGAAAGAGGGGTGGGGGGTGAAGAATATATATGTATCTATTTCTACGTAATCCGCAAACTTCCACATATTTCACACTGCGGCTGTCATTTATAATAGGGACAAGAAAGAAATAAGCAATAAAATTAAAGAAAAATTGCATTGTGTTGTGCGGAGCTGTTGTTAAGTTTGGATTCGATTTTAGTTAAAGCTTACTCTAGTAACTGTATATGTTATCTTAAGTAGAGTCAATGTTGCGTAAGTCTCGTGGAGGTAATTTATAAGGTAGTACACACAATCTTTTTTCCAGTACACAGAATTATGACGTAAGTATAAAGGATATATAAATATTTTCGTAAATAGTTGTTCCGCGGTATATATAGTCGTATGTAAGATTCTAGCATATTACAATTTGACCCAAAGAGCATATTAAATATGTTTCTGTTATGTACTTTGAGCTTTATTTGGTAAATACATACTTTCTGACTACCTCATAAGCGAATCAGTATGACGACATAATTATAATAATATTCGTAATCGAATTTATGAATTCTTTCATCCCGTTTTTAAATGTGAACGCGACACAAAATCTCAAAAGTTGTTCTTCGGCTGTGCGTCAAGTGCCCGAGAGCGGGCACTCGACACTTGACACAATACTCGGCGCTCATTGTGGACGCGGGTGATTGCTTTAGCCTTCGCTTGTCGGCGGCGGCGCTCAAGATTTTCGTTGTTTAATGTCGGCACCCAACTGAGTCCCGTTTGAAACTATTGCAAGCAGAAATTTAATAATGAAATCTAGTACTCCGATGCTAGCATAGACACTAAATGAAGAACGGTACCTAGTCTTTCTAATCCCCTGTACGAAAATTTCCAGATATAATTCCCGGTTTCAAAGATTTGCAATAATTGATTTTACGTTTTAAAATAATTTTACTTTTTGGATTACAATGACACATTGCATGTTTGTATATTATGTTTGAGCAGGAGAAGCTATAGTCTAAATTCCTATAATGGAATACGTGGTGAACCTATTGCCATACAGCTGACACAAATCCAGACTGCGACCTACTACACGAAATTTCAAGTTACGAAAACCCAATCCGATCCGGGGATCGAACCCGGACCTATCGATTAGCAGTCGCGCGTGCCGCTGCTCAACCAACGAGACAGTCCATTCTAAAACACGGACAGTGTAAACTCGGCTTTACACAATCAGTCGTGATTTTATACTACACCATTATTGTTTCCACACCGCAGCGGTTCTGTGTTCGAGTTATCTACCTTTTGTGCAATTACTGAGAATGCGGTTCAATAAGCGCCGAGCACGGGTGGCGGGCTTACTCGTGATTGCGTACATCGGGACAAGTCTCGTTGACTTTCACACATTAAAGTACCAACAGAAACAGTCAAACGTTTCGTTTGATTTAACGTAACATCATTCTTGTAATACACGTAGAGGTAGGCAGTCGAGCGTATTACACTAACACGTTTCAGCTGTTACGTTTACGTCCCACTATAGAATAGGCAGAGCTATCTCTTCGGGGATTACAGGCGTGATGTTACGTTACTTTGTCATTCTTTTACTTAAATATATTGCGTAAAGTTACGAGTATGTATCGGTAGACCCCAAAACTTGGTATTCGTTCAATCTTGTCATTCGATCATACTAGCCGTCATTGATGGCGTGAAAGATAATTTTCTGACATTCGAATTTAGAATAGACATAGATCGGCAAAGGAACTGTCTTGGATAAAACTAAAAATCATATCGATCCTAGCGTCCGGACGAGTTCTAAGTGCAGTGAGTCTGAATGTGTTTTATGTGGATTCACTATTCAATTGTTAATGGAAATGCAGTCAATTGTCACAATTGAGGTGAAATAAACAGTATTGGTAATAATTGCCATATGTTTACGCCAGATGTCTCACAGGGTGAGCAGAGAGCACCGCGTGTCGAATATCTCTAATTTACGGAGCTAACGGCGTTTCCTTTACAGTAACGGTTCTTTTCATAAACATACGCCGATTACGGGGTCTGATTCATTCTGCTTAATAAAAGCAAAATAATAAAGCAAAATATTCTGCTAAATATAAGAAAGAACGAAAAAACAAATAAATGATGAATAATTAAGTGTTCAAAAATATATGTAATATATTGATTATTGCAATTGTCCTCAGGGAAATATCTGTGGAACTCTTGGTCGGAGGAGTGGGTGGTGCTGTACGATGATTCAACCATGGCTTGGTTCAAGGTAAGTTCTAACTACACTTACTGTTATTTATTTGTTAAAACATACGCACTTAACGACGGGGATAAGGAAATAAAGCTGAAGACGAGGATAAGAAAATGAATTGAAAAAAAACCCAATTTGGCCAAAGTAATTAAGCTAAAGCCCAGTGGCTTGTAATCTGGATTTGTCCTCGGTATATGGCAGACTCGATACCTATTTCGTGGACCGTATAATATAATGGATAAATACCATTTTGATGAAATATAGGCGTGATATTATGTTAAGTCATGTTGTTTGCAAGCGCGACTGCCGATCGGGAGGTCGTGGGTTCGAATCCCAGGTCGGGCACTATAAGATTTTTCTAATATAGATTTTCTAGTAGTAGCTTGAAGTCTGGATTTGTGTTCGTTGTATGGCAAGAGGCTTACGACCTATTAAATAGTGGGATGTAAACGTAACTAGTGGAATGTGAGAATGTACCACACTCCTCTGCGTACCTCTTCAGGGATTACAGGCGTAAAGTTACGTTCTATTATGTTACATATGGTGCTGGTAGAGTCATTAATTGAAGAATTAGTGACTCTACCAGCACCGTATGTGCGAAGGCACTACTTATTTGCTTTAGTGTTTGCGCTGGGAAACCCCGCCGTTGTTAATCAATTGGAATCCTTGCAAAACACCCCACAGCAGTCTTTCAAGGTGATCCACTGTTTTACTTGCAAATTTGTGGTTGAATGGAGCTCGCACAGAAACAAACATCACAGTGTGCGCGCTTGACTATTCACGTGGTAATTAGCTGGCGGCGTTTTACACGTCTTAGGCTCGTTACACATTGTGCGCTTGAAACGCTATGTGGCGGTTATTCAAAAACATTATTTTGTTTTAAAATTTAGTTCGTACTGTTATAAATTAGTGTTTATCTTAATAAAATATGCAGATTGTATTGTTTAGTGCAGCTTTGAAATGTTCATATCATTTATTTTTTCGGTAAATAAGACATATTTTGTGTGTTGCATGGTCTATATATGAGTAAAGAATTGTACGTATACAAGTTTAATGGACTGGTTCTGAACTGTATATCAAAATTATTAAAAATTCGTAACTTCACGCCTGTAATCCCCGAAGAGGTAGGCAGAGGAATGCAGAACACTCCCACGTGTCACCGGTTACG